>VMDR010028148.1:0-13274 GCA_007922815.1 Macrotus californicus
AAAAGCTGTTTATTTTTCTGTTTATTTCCTGATGTAATAACTATCATGAATACCTTTATGTTTCATGCCAAATAACACTAAAAGTTTCATGCCAGTAACACTAAAGTGAGAATGATTTTTTTTTCATTTTCAAGGACAAGTTATAATAATTTATCAAGAGTTTTAAAATTCTGGTTCTCGTCCAAAAACTTACATGATATTTATTTTCAAAGAGTCTCCCTCATGCCCACACACACCCAGGATGGTGGTAAAAAATGGGAGAGAAGACAAGACTCCAAGCAGTTAGACACAGACATATTTTTGATGAAATATAAGGCATCTTGAAAATTCCCTTTTGATTAGTTCCTTTTTATTATGAATATGTTACTTAGTTTTGAGAGAAATTTTCCATAAAGGCTTAATTCTTTGATAGATAAAATACTTTAAAATAAGACAGTTATTACAAAGAATAATCGATAACTGGTAGCATTGTACTGAATTTAAAGGTGAGAACATTTATAATGCAAGCACAAACACACCTGGAAGTTTCAGGACAGTTGTTAGCAGAACTGTACTACATGCCATGAGTGGAAACAGGGAAGGGGATGGGTGCAGCAGAACATGTATTGTTAAATCAGTCACTCTGGCTTTGGGCAGATTCCTTATTATTTTTGTCCTCCCTAATCTGTTGCAGAATGGAGAGTTTGAAGTGTTTGTAGGAGGTGGTTATTTCAGTGAGAGACTTACATGGCGGAAAGGCTGTGTAACTGTAGTTCATTCAGCAGTTGTTTTCTCGTGAGTGGTTTGAGTTTGTTTTGGGTCAGGCTGAGGAAATATCAAGTGCATTTTCACATGTGGAAGGTGAGCTCTTCTGTGGGCACCTCTTATGAAAGCCAGATCTCGTGGCAGGGATGAGGCGGTAACTCAGTCCTTTATGGGCAGCTCCCAAATCCAAACTCCCCTGAAAATTCAGTCTTTGTTTTCACAGTTTTATTGGTGATAATTGGACCTGATTTGATATGAGGCTTTTCATAGTTTTAACTGGTACTAGTTATTATAAACATTTGTACATTTGATTGTGGAAATACAATATTAGTGTTTGATCTCAGATGCCATCCCAAATCCTGCCAGGAGTGTTCCACAATGTGTGGTATGTGTACCACATCGGTCCAAACGTCAGGACATTCCTGAATTCCCAAACACTTCTGGCTCCAAGGTCTTGAGAAAGGGTATTTAGGTCTATGTGACTATTAAAATTTATTTATTACTACAAAGTAATAATATTTCTAAAAATAAATATTTATTTTATGCATACATTGTGCTAGGTGCTGAATATACAATAGCAAGGAAAACATAGTTGGAAAGACAATCACATGGACAGATATGTAATATAGATATATAGATTTGGCACAAATAATGCCCCTTTTCATTACAAATCTTTTATTACAAAATCATAAGCATGCAATTATGTAATATAACAATATCACACTCAAGCACACCATATGATGTTTTAGGTGAAATGTTCAAATTAAAACTATAAATGATTACACCCATATTATCACCCTACCAACCACACCCAAGCAGGCATTACTTCTGCCAGGCCCTGTACATATATACTTTGTATATATATATATAATTATATATATATCAGATATATAAGCACATTTTTATGTGTAATTATATAATGTACATATTAAGATAATTATATAAAATTATAGATAGATACTATAGATAGTGATATGTATATATAAATAATTGTAAATTTTGTTACCTGGTTTGAAAGAAAAGGACAGAGTTCAGGAAAAAGTGGGGAGGTCTAATTTAGATTGGCAAATCAGGGAAATATTTGAATGGAAACCTGCAGAGTTACTTGAAGCATGCAGGTGAAACAGATTGGGAAAACTTTCCATCTGGAAGAAATAGGTCGTGCAAAGATTCAGCAGAAGGAAAAATCTTGGCAAATGTGAAGAGTGGAAGACCATGTACTTGGTGCATGACAATGAATAAGAAACTGAAACAAGATGAAGCTTTAGAAGAAGGCAGAGGCTAGGTTATTTGAATGGACCATGGAAAGACAAATTTTATTCTATTTGCTGGGCAGTGATATGATCAAATCTAATTTTTATGTTATCATTCTAAGATATAATAGGAGTATGAAGAGATGAATTGGAGTTGCACAAAATTGAAAGGAGAAACATTTCAGACCAGAGACAGTGGAGGAGGTAGAGATGAAGAGAAAGATAATCTAATTTAATTTGTTGAGATGATTGTCAGGGGCTTAGTAATGGGTTGGTCACAGCAGTTGGCGAGAGACTTGCTGTTTTCTCCGTTGATGGAGGTGTCATTTGCCAAGATGAAGACTGAAAGAAGACCATGTTGGTTTGGGCTGGAGTGAGGGGAGGGCAAGAGTTGTGTTTAGGACATGTGAAATTTGCGATTTCTGAAGGATATCCAAGTGGACATGTCAAGTAGACATTTGGATATACGGATTCAGAGTTGTGATATAAATTTGGAGGCTATTAATTTGCTGGTTGTCATATAGATGGAGTTAAAGCATAAAAATGGATGAGCATACTTAAAGAATGAAGGTAAAGAAGAAGGTCAGAGGCTGAAGGAATTTCAACACAGGAATTTCAAAAGTCAGGTAGAAGAGGAAAAGGCGGCAATAAAAAGTGAGGAGTGAGACCAGTAGGAAAGGAACTTGGTGAGTTTGGTGTCAAAAAAAAAAGCCGGGAGAAAAGGAGTGAGAAGGTGCTCCTTGTTTTTGACATTAGGACAGTCATTGGTGTCTTTAGCAAGGCAGTTTCTGTAACTTGATTGTGTTAGACCAGTTAAGAAGGGAGAGGAGAAGGATGTTTCCTTTTGGATGCTTGGTTGTAAAGGGGAGCAGAGAAGCAGGGGGGTAAATAGAGATAGATACAGGAACAAAGAGTTTATTTAAAAGATAGGAACTATGAGCAGTCTGGATACTGGTAGGAACAATGAGGAGAGAAAAAGATGCTGAAGATGTCTGGAGGTGGGGATTCAAGGAGTTGGGGCCACTACTTATTCTGTATCAAGGCATTAAGAATATTATACTCTTAATCCATTTTAAACCTCACAGCACCACTAAGAATAAGCACAACACCTTGTTATATTTCAAATGACTTAAAAGTCTAATGAGAACAGCTCGAAGCTTACAAGTCTATTAGGAATCTCCTTGAAGTACAAGTGAAAGAGTCGATGTTTCTCTACTGCTCTCCTTGGTTGCTTTCCAGTCACTGCCAAGTTTGCCTTCAGAGGGGCTCTCTCCCTCATTTCTGGCTTTATGTTACTGTACTTCTTTTACCTATGTTGGTAGGTTCTCTTGGCACTGGATCTCCCCATTTTTGGCAAGCACCCATAAAACCAGTAAAAGTCAATGTTGATCACTTCTCATAGTGCATCTCGGATTTATTCATAAAGTAACCACTATGCGCTAGGTACTATATTATGCAGTGGCGAACAAGCAGACATGGAACTTAGGTTCTAATGTGTGTGTGTATGAAGGTGGTGGTGCAAATGGTTGACAACTAAACCAAATTTTTTTTAAAAGATAATTTCAGATAATGATGAATTCCCTGAAAAATAAACCAGGGCAATGTGATGCAGAATTACTGAATGTTTATTTTAGATTGGCAGACCAGAAAAATGTTTTAGATTATACTAAAAACCCCTCTTGGTTAAGGGTGAGGTTGGAAATGAAGAGAACCTGACTTGACCCACTGGATGCAATGGGATGACTCAAAGGAGGGAAGGGGAAGAGAAAGATCCGGAGGTCAGAGTTACCTAGATTGTCTAAGGGCCTTTGACTCAAAATGGATAACATGAGGATTACAGCCTCTGTCTACCTATTCCTTGAACAAAAACACAGTTCTAGGACTATAATAGTCTCTGGGGAACCTTGGACAAAGTAATTTAACACCTTGCTCTGAAAGTGAGGCTGTTCCCAAACTAAGTAGCTCAGGGCTGAATGATGTATGTACAAAAGCAGTGTGAATCTTTGGGAGCCAGTGGACAATGTCAAATCAAAATTTGCACTGTCACACCATCACATCATTGTGAAATGTCATTTTTTAACATAGTTAGATCTTAAAATTCTGCCAAAAGCCGCTTAGCCTTTCTGTTCTCTTCTAGGAAGGAATGTGCCCAAATTTTTCCCAGAAATATGGGTGTTCCCTTCAGAGAAATAGATTGCTCAAGCTTTTTTGGTGGCAGCCAACTCCAGAGAATCACAAAAATTAGGGCATAATTTATTTTTTTCACGTCTTACAAAAAGAACTGAATAGATCTCCAAGGCATTGCATTGTGGCCTGTGCTTCAATGTAGCAGCAAAAGATCCAGAAGTTGTTATTGCTTGATTGGTGTGATAGTCTCCTCAAGTCTCCAACCCAACATCTGGGCATGCCTTGAAGTATAACTGTGGATCATAGCTTGGGAAAATGTGGGGAAGTACTTCCCCTGGTTAGTCTTTTAGCTTATATTCATTTAGGTGACTTTTGTTGAAATTGTCTATGCAAAACTGGGAAATAGCCTGCCTATTTAAAAAGAGAGCTAAAGGAATAATATAATTAAATGGTTAGAAAATAAGACTAATGAAAGAAGATTAAAGAAGATGGGAAATGATGAAGAGAAGCCTGAAGGCATCAGAGCCAACACTGATGCTTCTGACTATTTCCTCTCCATCCCCAGATAGGTCCTCAAGGTCCCTTTGAAAATCCTCTGGAAAATCTCCAGGAATATCTCCAAACTTATCTTCCTAGTCCCATTCCATACCTTCTTTTTCTGGTGTCCCTCCTTCCTTTCTCTCCCACTTTTTCATATCTGGTTTGTTTCTTTTTACCCAACCCTTTAGTGAATTGTCTTATTCAGCTGTGTTGTTTTCTGAGTCTCTACCCTTGTCATAAGAACTATTTACCACACCCATTTGGTGACTAAGGGGAGGCCCTTCCTGTTGGTTTCTGGCATATAGCTTGTGCTTACTAAATGTTTCTTGAATTGAATATTCATAGTATCTTGGCACAGCTAACTCACTTCAGTCTCGTGCTTCATGGACCCGTGACAGAGAGAGGGAGGAAACGGCAGGTCTCTCTATTCACACAAACTCTCAGCGGCTTGGTTTTCCCATTCCAGCTCACATCTGTTTGGTTTTTGAAAATTCTATGTTTTTTTAAAACAACGTCAGTTTTTTTTCAGACTGGTATATGAGTTGGGACAGGTCAACTGCTACAGCTTACAACTTTTAAAATTTTCAAAGTAAAATTTGGATTAGAAATCCCAAATAAAAGTTTATTTGTCACTCATTTTACATTCTTAATCTGGTTGGCTGGCTCTACTGGGCAGCTTTCCTCTAAGCAGCAATGCAGGCTCTACATTATTCTCTTGATCCTTAGATGTCTCCATTCAGTGGATACAAGAGGAAAAAAGTGAGAATTGTTTGTGTGAGGCCTGGAAGTCATATATATATCATGATTCATATCTTATTACTATTCAATACTATTCATTATAGTCATATTACATAGACCAACTACCAGTCACAAGGCTACATCTAAATGGAAAGGTGGCTGTGACATGTCACTCAGCAGTGTACTTGGGAAGAAAGGAAAAATAGTGTGATGGACAACTACCTAGTTGCTAGCACAGATGCCATGAGTGAGTCTCTGTTTCTGTTAGTCAAGTGATTCTGACTAAAATGTTAAAGAATAGATACGGCAGCCTTAGAGGGTATATACAAAGCCATTACGGATTCTTACAGTTGGGAAATCATTATACTCTGACATACTGAGTTATGGAAATGAAGTTAAATATAGAATAGTATATTAAATCTTAAAATATACATACTTGATGTACCACAATTGTGACTTTGCTGATTTATTAACTTTTTCTCATGGCAAAAAAATTAACAGTAGTGTAGCATACATTGAATTCAGTTTGACCCCTTCCCAATTTTTCTCGTTTTTCCTATTTTCAAAAGGAGAAAAGTCCCTTTATCTCTGCTTATACATCTAATTGTGAAAAAACGAACAAAAACATTAAGGAAAGAGAAAAAAGGAAGGGAGGGAAAAAGTGAGGAAGAAAAAAAGGAAGGAAGGAAGGGAGGGAGGGAAGTAGGAAGGAAGGAAAAAATCATATTGAGTATATAAGAATCCCCACATTTATTTTTCATGACCATTTTGCTGTTGTTTTCTGAAATAATTGATCCCATTATTTTTGAAAATCTTGTACCAACAGTGAAAAAATAAACAGGCAGAATTTTATTTCAGTGTTTATTTTAGCAACAAGTTTAATAATTTTTCTTTTCTTTTAGTTATACCAGCTCATTCTTCTATCTACCAGCATTTCATCCAGGCAGGATTCACTTCTAGTACAGGAGTACTATGTGCTTCTGGTGGAATACACATTAAAAATAATAAAGTGTAAGCGATTTCATAAACACCATAACCTGGAGGAAGAATGAGAAGAAAAGCAGACAGAGCCTGGAAAGAATAAATAGAAGCATAGCTACAAAGAGATCAAAGAACTCAACATTTTCCTATAACATCCAACATTACAAAGCTATCATCACAGTAGCTAAATAGCTCATTCAGATGGCATTATTGGGCGTTAAGATGGAAGAGACAGGAAGTGGCCTCACTAAAAAGCAGTCTGGTAGGTTCGTGTTTTGAAAATTCTTTCTGTGTTTAAGAAACGAGACCTTAACGTCTATTTATCTAGTCATTCTTTCATTCCGTCCTCTTGTATAGAGTGCTTCCAATGTGAGACACACTGTAATGGTCACAACCCAGCCAATACATGCTATTGAGGAATATCACTTAACACTGTCCAGCAGTTCAAGAACCTTAAAGTTGGCAATCATTGGCAAAGAGGTCAAACAGCTGGTGCATCTAGAGGGCAAGGCCTGAGGCAGCACAGATACCTGTGAACAAAGTAGAGAGCCATCCATGGATGCTCTGGGTTTTGCTTCTGGATGGAGGATTAAATTGCATGAGAAGCAAAGTACCCAGGGGAGTATGTGGGGTGAGTCCCATGTTTTGCTTCCTCCTGCCTTGCAGTCTCATTCCCCTAGTCAACCTTCATTGAATTACAAATGTGCAAGACAGTCTGTGGTAATTAAGTGATATTTGTGATACAACCTTCTTTTTAGGAATGTGGAGTAATGGTAATATAAGATGGATGGGGCCACCTGGAAGATACAACTAGGAACAATGGGGGTGCACACCTTTTTTGGCAATATCACGGAAGCGTCAGGAAGGACTCTCTAGAGTCTATTCCACTGCATACTTTAACTGAGCCCCCCAAATCTCAAACTTGCAGGCACTTTGGAATCAGAACTTTTACCCTTGCTTATGACTAGTTTTAACTTTACAACTTGTCCTGTAAGCTAGGTTTTTTGTTTTCGTTGTTTTTTTTTTTTGTCTGTAGTAGAAATAGATATACAAAAACCCTTTGGTGCTCAGAACCACTGTAGTTTATGAAGGCCTCTTCAGGAATCTTAGGAATTACTAATTCAGGTTTTCCTGTCTGTTATAGTAAGTAGAATGGCTCTCATGATTCCAAGTGGCCAAATATTTAAGGCATGTCTGATTCTACCACTCCCATGCAACTCTCTTTGATGGAAAGAAAAGGAAAGGCAAACCCAAGGTCACGTAGGTTATTAGGAAGGAGATTAGAATAAAATGTGCTCAGAAGTCCCATTATACATTGCCTTATATTAGACTAAATGACTTGCTTTTCTAGCTATTTGTATGAAAAATAAGTATTTCCTTACAAAAATATAAGTAAGTATGTTCAGTATATTAAGTGCAGCTGTGTTTTAGACAGACGGTGGACGAGACTGTCTTGGACCAAGCAGCACGCTCTCTCCCTTGTATTGTTAACAAATTGGAATTAGTCTCTCAGTCTGAGGGGACACGGGTATGGTCGCTTCCCGTTGTGTCAGCTCCATGTGCCCAAAGCCTTCTCTTCTGAGGAGCCAGAGTGCTCCCTGTGGAAGTCCCTGCACTGGCTGGCAGAACTCTGCTTCAGGAAACCAAAATGGACCGGCCCTGACTTCTGTCCCAATTCATCACATTTATGCCTAGAATTGCTAACGATTCTCAGTTACTTGGAATATTTGTAAACTATACCTACCTGCAGCCATGTTCCCCAGGCAAGTCAGCATAGTGATGTGGAAATGCTTCTTGCATGTAGCATCATGCATGGTATATAGGTTGTTCTATCTTAAAATGGCTTTGAAAAAATTATAGGCCAGAAATAATGGGAAATAGTATATGCTGAGGCCCTTAAAATACTTTTTAGTTTGGAAATCTTGGGGGGCTACATAATGCTACCTAATCCTCACAATTCTTGTTCATGGCCTTCCTATTCCTAGCCCAATTCTCTTTTTGGAAAGATTTTTACACAATAAGAGCTGAGTGTTCCAGTGTCTGTCACCATTTTATCTGCATTTTGCACAAGCATCTTAATAACCATGTGAGTCATTTCTTCCTCACCTCCCACAAAGAACGTGGGTTAAATAGAGCCATGAGAAATTTTTTAATGTAATAATTCTGACTTCAGAATCTAAAAAGACATGACTTCCATTAAAAACACACAGTTTGACAGCAAACGCCCTACCCATACAGCTGCCTGTAGATGTTCCACAGAGCTGACAGCAGTGATTTGTGTTTGGGTGTATTATCCTTGGTCTTTTGCTGTTTTGGAGGCAGTGTTAAATGAGTGTATTGGAGGACTGACCTCATTACATTATTTGTGCTGAGTCACTGTCCTACAACTGTTGTCCCCAAGGCAATGGGCTGACTTCGCATTGTTATCCCATTGTCATTAAAATGTGTGCCAGTGAGAATACTCTCGGGCTCCTGTGATATTTTCACTACTGTTTCTCATTAACGTTACATTAATGTGATCAAAAAGATTCTCTCTTCCCCCAACCTCTCTCTGCTAAACAGCCAAATGCTTTCATTTTAAAGGTCTTTTCTTGGGACTTGCCTTGCCACATCCCCAGGGTTTCGACTGTCCTCTAGTGGGTGTTTTGAATCATGTTATGTTTCAGAAAGAGAATTTATTATTGTGTTTCTTTACTGTGCTTGCTGGGAGGCGTCCTTTAAGACTGCAATGCTTTTATGTTTGAGAAGAACAGAGAATAATGAGGAATTTTGATCTCTGTTTTGCCTGCTCTCTGTTGCAGTTTGAAAACCCCAAACGCCTGAAGTGTTACTTAAATTAACCCCTGTCTGTGCAGCCTCTATCTGTGAACACATTAGTTTTTTACTCGTTCTGTGAAGAACAAACTGCTTTTGTCTGCACCAGTCAAAAAGGGAAAACTACTTCTGGAATCCTATCCAAGCTCTTCATACTCTGGATGATTTTTACTGCCACTTCTAATTGTCAGCCAGGATGCTCATTTGTCATCACCAGCTTTCAATAATTTAAATAGGTAGTTCTTCAGCCAAAGATTTTTATTCAAAATGTGACAAAGGCTGAAATTGCATGTTGAATTTCGCCCAGATGCTGTCTTCTTTTACAACATGCTTAACTGATGCAGAGCGATTGTTCATTTACTTACAACATGCCAGAAGCACATCTTGACTTCGTGCATCTAACCAGCAATCTAGCATGAAGTCTGTAATTTATGGATCGGTCCCGTTGCTCACCAGGACTGGCAGCAGCAGGAAGGGCATTTTAGGATTTAATTCAGTGTGCTGCATCATCAAACGTAACCACACCCGGAAGTCATGGTTATTACACTCAGAGATGAGCTTTTCTTTGTCTGTTTGCATTTCAGCAAGTAGTATTTTGGTGGTTACATTGTTCACCTATGATAACAAAGACCACTTTGAATAAATTTGTCAATATAGGTATCACTAAATATTCCTGTAAGGTTTCAAAAATCTTTCTTTTCCTAAATTTTCTTTTATGCTTTTGTATACAAAATGAACCAATTTATTAATTTGAAAAAGAACTAAATCAGACAGAATCCAGATTCCTTAAGAACAAATTTCTATCATCTTAAACTTCCTCTTCGAGTTCAATCGTTTTTGCCTTCTGGGCCAGCAAGGGAGCTTACTCGGGAAAGTCCAAAATTGCAAAATTGAGAAGCTAGGTTAAAAGTGTTTTTCCTGCTTTGTGAAATTTGTTAGATTTTGCCAAGTCCCTGGTTTTACACTGTAAAAGTTTCAGGGAAAGCTTGTGTCATCCTTTTCGGGGTCCTTGTTCAGAAAAGGTCTACGGCCTGGCTAGATGCTGTTAGTGACGACAAGAAGAAACAGGTGCCTCAGTGCAGCTTAACGGTCCCTTGGCCACCTCTGCTCTCCTGTTCTCTCTGTGGCTTTTCCCAGTCTTCATCTCTCCAGATTATCCTCCAACTCCCTATACTGATTGTCAGCAGATTATCTTGGCTCCTACCCTGCAGAGGGAAGACTCTGTTCACCATGACTCCTTCAAGTCCCTTCCACTCAGTGAACACACATATGTCTGCCATCTCAGGAGCGGGGTGGAGGGCAAGGAGACTCCTGAGTGTTCCAAGACCAACCCCTCTACCTCACTCCCATTCCCCAGACCCCTTGCTCCTTTCTTGTCTCTCCTCTCTCATGTATCTTCAACCTTCTGCTGCTCACTTACTCAGTTCTCTCCGCATATGAACAGGACACAATGTCTTCCAGAGGAGCATGGATTCAGGGTCCCTGAGGGTCCAAGAGAGGGCTCCCAGCTCCCTCCTGAACCCAGAGGCCACAGGGGCTGCTTTGACAGAAGCTACCATGCTTTTGGTTTTGTGGCCCTGCCACCCTGGCCTCGGGGGACTGGATTGCGGACAGGGGCTGTAGCCAAAGGCAGCTCAGATGAGACAGCCAAAACCACATGGTGTCTAGTCCTGTTTGGGGTCCTGTTCGCCAGGGATAGAAAGTTATTCTGGCTAATTTAACCTCAATGGGATATTCACTGGAAGGGTGTCTGCAGTGCACACCCTGCAGGGGCCTGGAGGACCTGGCTTGGAAAAGAGGCAGAAACCAAGGTGCTCAGAAGAGCTCTGTGGTGGGAAGCACAGCAGACATTACACAAGAAGAGCAGTGTGTTCAGCCTGCTGCTGCCCCTGCTGCTGCTCGTTGATGAGGGTGTTCTGTCACTGTCCCTACCTTGTTTGACTAGCCTAGGCCAAATGACAGGCTTCCTCACAGCCAGGCCATGAAGGAAGAGAGAGCATGGCTCCTTAGCTACTGTATCAGAGGAGGGTTACAGCCCTACATCTATACATAGTGAGAGATTCCCCAAAAAGGAGATTGGAGTTGGATGCTGGACAGCCCAAACCAAGAATTGGTGATTATAGATAGTTCTCTAACACAAGAAGATGCTTTCCTGGAGAGCAGGAACACGAGACAAAGCAAAGAGAGGAGAAGTAGAAAGCAGTGGAAACACAGAAGCAATAGCAGAGAGAAACAAAGATGAGATAGACTCAAAGAACAGCTAGGCACATAGAGAAGCTGTCATGAAATTGGTAGAGTCACAAAAGTAGAAGGGATGGGCTGGTGCCCACTCTCAGGAGGGTGGTGAGTCAACTGGTGACCATATATGATGGGTTGCTTGGAGCTGGCTCAATTCTGGAAGAGTATATAGTGCTACCTAGCTCACAGATTTTAAACTCAGGGAATCATGGGGGTCACTGTGATAAATCCCAGCTTCACTCACCTGCTGGGTGAAATTAGACATAATTTTTAACCACTATAGCCTCACCTTCCTCATTGGTAAAAATTGTTTCTACATCATTTGGTTGATGTACCAATAAAATCACAATGTATACAAGTGATTAGCATAATTCCTGGCATATTATATGTTATCTGTTATTATTACTACTATTTTATGTCCCCCATAATTTTACAAATGCTATTCCATTCCTTTATCTTCATAGAAAATTTTAACTCACCTTTTCAGATCCAGCTCAGATGTTACCTTCTCTACAAATCGATCCGTGAGTCTTCCCCGTCCTCCAGGGAGAGCTTGTAATTCAGGTAAACAGTTACTGAGTGACTAGTACACAAGTCACAGTATTTTTCTAGGCCGAAGACATTGTTTGGTTCCTCAACAGCCTATAATCTAAAGGGAGAAGCAGAGGCAAAAATACACAATTTTAATATCTTCCGATAACTAGCTAGCATGGTAGAGCTATGACATCAGCACCTGGCTTTGCATTTTCTTCAGCCTAAGTCATGTCTCTGTTATGGCAACTATGCTGTTATGATTCAGGTGTCTGTACACGTATCTCTCTTTGTAGACGGCATGCTTTCTGAGCACCAAATATATCTTTTCCACCTTTTTATCCCCAGGATATATCAGACACTCAATTATTTCTTGAATAAAGTATGATTCCATTATGTTTTCACTGAAAAAATCACTAATTTTCAGAGATGTCATTTCTAATGAGTTATTGCTATTTATTTTATTCTGAAAGTCTACAGGCTACTACCTTACCAAAAATTAAGGTTCTGTCACTCACTGCTCAATGTTGTCACCTCTAATCTGGCGGAAAAAAAATGTTTCCAATATATTCTTTGGAAGGTTTTTATTAATGTATAGTTAACACACAATATTATTTTAGCTTTAGGTATACAACATAGTTATTCAACATTTATATACCTAACAAAGTGATTCCTGCTCTAAATCTAGTAACTATCTGGTTGAAATTTGAAGAGAGGGAGACTTATCTGGGGAACACCAGGCCAGAGCACAAGGGAGTCCCACACGTCCAAACTGAAGGCTCAGGTGTAGGGATGGCCTGAGTTATAAGGGGGAAAATTAGGGCTAGGACAGCAGGCAGAGACAGAGATGGAACTGTACAGACACACGAGGGGTGGGGATAGTCCACAGAAGGGGGCGGGGGGAAGGGAAAATACTCTGAGGTCTCTACCACGTGAAGGGGAATAGATGACCAGGGTGAATGGAGCTGAGCAAGGGAGAGTGTGGAGGCCAGAGAGGGGACGGGGGTGAGGGAGGATTTAAACATTTGGGGGTTATGTGAACACTGGTATGCATAACAAATGCTCAGGGAAGACTGAATGAATTATCTAATTGTAACAAGGATGGATGGATGGGGAGATCAAAGATGGAGGCATAGGTAGACACACTGTGCCTCCTCGTACAACCAAAAGAAGGACAACAACAAATTTTAAAACAAAAAACAACCAGAACTGACAGAAAATCGAACTGTATGGAAGTCCGACAACCAAGGAACTAAAGGAGAAACTTTCATCCACACAGGTAGGAGGGGCGAGACAGGCCGGAGAGGA
>VMDR010028149.1:0-13274 GCA_007922815.1 Macrotus californicus
AAAATCACAAAACATTGCTGACAGAAGCTAAAGAAGACACAGACAATGGACAGACATCCATGTTCATGGACTGGAATACTTAATATTGTTAGAATATCCATACTACCCAAAGTTATCTATAGATTCAATGCAGTCCCTAGCAGGATGTCAATGGCATTTCTTCCTGATATAGAAAAAATCCTACAATTCATATGGAACCACAAAGGGCCCTGAATAGACAAAATAGTCTTAAGAACAATGAACAAAGTTGAAGGCCTCATATTTACTGACTTCAAAACATATTACAAGCTACAGCAATGAAAAATTTTGATACTGACATAAAGACAGACACATAGACCAAAGGAACATGATAGAGAGCCCAGAAATAAACCCATGAATATACAGTCAAATTTCTTCAACAAGGGTTCCAAGACTACACAATAGGGTAAACATAGTCTTTTCAACCAATGGTATTAGGAATTTGGGTATCCACATGACAAATAATGAAATTGGACTCTTATCTTATTCATATATAGAAATCAACTCAAAATGGATTAAGGACTTTTATGACCTGAAACCACAAAACTCTTAGAAGAAAACATATGCAGAAATCTCCGTAAGTTTGGTCTTGGCAATGACTTTTTTGGATGTGACACAAAAGTAAAGGCAATGAAAGCAAAATGGACTAGTAAATATTGTACTTCTGCACAGTTAATAAAGAATCAATCAACAGAGTAAAAAGGTAACCTACAGAATGAGAGAAAAAAATAGTGAACCACTAATCTGACAATTGTCCAATATATAAAATACATCAGAAATTCCTATAGCTCAAAAGTAAAAAGTAAATAACCTGATAAGAATAATAGGTAAAGTACTTTGAATAGACATTTCTCCAAATAAAACATACAAATGCCCAATAGGTATATGTAAAAATACTCAACACCACTAATCATCAGGGAAATGCAAATCAACACCTTAACACCTGTTAGAAGGGCATTATAAAGTTTAAAAAAAGTTGGCCAGGATGTGGAGAAATTGGAACGCTGTGCACTCTTGGTCAGAATGTAGAGTGGTGTAGCCACCAGGGAGTCCAGTATGGAATTTTCTCCAAGAATTAGAAACAGAACCACCACACGATTCAGCTATCCCACTTCCAGTTATTTATGTGAAAGAGCTGAAAACAGGAGCTCGAAGAAACAGCTGCACTCCCATGTTCATTGCGGCAGGAGTCACAGCAGCTTAGAGGTGGAGAGAACCGAAATGTCTATTGGTGGGTGAGTGAATACAGAAAATGCGGACTTCTGGACTATTGGACAATGGTTTGTTATTTAGCCTTAAAAAAAAGAAGGAAATTTTGACATATGCTACTACAGAGATGAACCTCAAGGATCTAATGCTAAATGAAATAAGCCAGTCACAGAATTAATCCACTTACATGAAGTATCAAAAGTAATGATGTTTGCAGGACTCGAATATAGAATGGTGGGTGCAAGCGGGTTGGGGGAAGTGGAAATGGGAATTGTGGTTCAATGACAGAGTTTCAGTTACACAAGATACAAAGAGTTTAGAGATCTAAACTGTACGATAACATGCATATAGTTAACAATACTGCACTGCACAGTCAAAATTTTAAGAGCGTGCATTTCATATTATATATTTTTACCAGAATAAAGGGCCTTCCATGGGTTTCATTAGTGTTGAAACATTTCAACTCTATATTTAAAGTCTGTGAAATCTGCCTCCTAATGTTTTCTTTAAGTCAGGTGCGTTTACTCCCGCCCTTCATCCCTGTGTACATTTTACATATATTGTATAGAATTTCTCACCCTGTGGCTCTTCTTGGCAAACCCAACACATCCAACTCAAGTCCTAATTTTTCTAAGAAGTTTCTCAGAAAAGTTGCCATATAAGTTATTCTCTCTTCTGGGGTCCTTATTATTCACTTATGTGCTGCCTAGTTATGCTTTTTAACTTTTTAACATGTAGAAATCTCACGTTTTCGGAGGTTTACAAGTTCTTAGTAGACAGAAGACCTTGTTTTAATCTTGTTTTCAAGTAATTGCTTAATAAACTCAATAAGTATTTCTCAACACAGTACATTTCCCATTGTACAAATTCAATGAATATTTCTGAGCTAAATAAATGCTCAGCTTAGAAATATTCATTCAACTGGAGGATAAAATGGCTGCTATAAGAAATCCATGTGTAAAATCACAATTAAGTGTACAGAATGTAAATCTTCAGGGCTGGATTAAGGTGATCTAAGATAAATATTTAGAGTTACTAATTTTCCTTTTACCAAGTTAGTGCACTTCTCTTCAGGTAAACACATAACATATTTTAATAATTTAACCTAAAAGTTTTTTCGACCCTGGCTGGATGGCTCAGTTGAAGCATCATCCTGTACACCAAAATGTTGCGGCCTCCATTCCCACTCAGGGCACATACCTAGGTTGCAGGTTCAATCCCTGGGTCCAGCGCACACAGGAGGCAGCCAATCAATGTTTCTCACACTGATGTTTGTTTCTCTCTCTCTTTCTCTCTCCCCTCCTCCCTCCCTCCCTCTCTCTTTCTCCCTCCCATCCTCTCCCCTCTCTCTCTTTGCCTCCCTCCTTTCCTTCCTTTCTCTCTCTAAATGCAATAAACATATCTTTGGGTGGGGCTTTTAAAAATTAAAAGTTATTTCCATATACTCCATGACAAAACCTCACAAATGGCAGCTTTTCACTAATAATTTATCAGGGATGTTATATAACAGACAATAACCGCCATTTCTACCACCCCTATTTCTATAGCCAAAATAACAATACAAACCATTACAGCAACAAATAAATAATTTCACTATTTACTGGAAGACAGAATATTCACTGGGTACTCACTTTTTGCAGTAAACAGCCAAGGATGTGGTTTTGTTAGTGTCATAGGATACTTGAAAGCATGTTGCCAAATTGGGTAGCTCAGCACTCAGGGAGACTTGCTGCTGCATGTTTTGCATCTACATACAGGTGTACCTCCATACACACACAATCCCACAATCCATAGAACCATAACCAACACAAATTTCTAACCTTAGTTTGAGATTGTTAGTCAACTGGCAGAAAATGAAGAGAAAATAAAAGGCTTTTTTAGAGCTGTGCCAAATTGCCCTGGAAAGAACACAATTTGTTTGCAAGTAGGGTAACCACATATTTTAAATACCGTGGACATAATTTTCTTGTTGATCACCTTCTATAGCCTTCACAGAGCTTTAATAATTTATATTGACCCCATTTTCCGAACAAGATATGTACATCAAAATAAAGTTAGTTTTAAGATGCTTCCACGATACTGTGTACAAAACTAAAGAAACACATTGTGCTAATAGGGTCAGTATGTTTGGCTCTGTTTTTCCTTTCTGTTCCTAGAAACAATTTTAAGGCAAATAGTAAGGGCCAAAATGGAAACATAAACAGATTTTTCTCAACCTACAAAACATAAAATCATATTCTTCTTCCCTTAAAATTTTCTGGTTCTTTTGATAAGATTATCTCTAAGATATTTTAAACTTCAGTGATGTGCATAAAATCAGTCCGTGATGTTGGTACTGATACAGCGACAAGCTCAAAGTCATGCACAAAGAAATCATTACCCACTGGAATTCAACCACTGGTATTCATTAAAATAGCTGGACTTTAGGTCTTTTGTCCCACTTTTAAGCACTGTGATTCTAACACTAAAGGAAGTAATAAGAAGGATGTTTTAAAGATCACTATTGTAACAATATTCAAGAAGTCAGTGGTTTTGTTCTGTTCTCTGACATTATTCTTGACAAAATTTCAAGAGAAATAAAATTTCCAAACTGAGAAGAGTTTAGGAAGCTATATGGTTCTTCACCTAGTATGATATTCATACTTAAGAATAGTAAGTTCAATTAAGTAATTACCAATTTCCTAAGGCAAAGTTTGTTGCTCAATTATCTGGGCTCTCAGAGGATTTCACCAACTTTTACATAGCACTTGCTACAACAGTTTGTGGTTTTTGAAAATCTCTCACTCAACTATAGCCTCATCCAGGGGTGGGACCATGGTTTAAAAATCTTTATAACCACATGTTTAGTACTTGGCCTAACACATAAAAGAAATTCAATAATACTAATACATGAATTATTAAATAAATGGATAAATGAATGTGTTTATATGTATATATACCAAGTTCATGCTCCTGAGTATAGTCGGTGAAGGGCTAAAACTAGACATAGGAAATTTATGACTCCATTCTCTATACATCTCTATCTCAACCTCCCTTCATGCCACTATTTCTAATTTTAAGCTTGTTTCACTATTATTAGTTCTACCCTGATGTCAAACAGGCACTGCAAACTGTATATACCCAGAATCAAACTTCTTGACTGCCCCATCCTCCAAACCTGCTCCCACTCCTGAGTTCCCTGTTTAAGCCAATGACATAAGTAACCCCAGGCAGAGTCTCAGTTTTGTTTGACTTCTCTTTCTCCCATCACTTTCGTTTATTCTGTTAACAGTTGAATTGCTTCTATTTCCAAAATAGCTTTTAATAGCATGCAATCAATCACCTATTCAGCTAGTATCTATTATATGCTTACTATGTACTATGATACTATTATGATTATTGTGATATGTATAAAATCAATTAGTCTCTGCTCTCAAAAACCTTGCAGTCTGGTTGGGATATAAGCAAATCATAAGTTATAATATATGAAGATAAGTGTTTGATAGTGTATTTTCAGGAATATAGAGAAAGGACATCTCAAATTTGTGAGTAGCAGGGAAAGCTTTTTGGAAAATGTGGTATGTGATGTCAGGGTGTAGCTAGATGAAGCAGGGCACAGGAAGGTAGAGTGATATCCAGAAAAAAGAAATAGCATGCAGAATGCTGTGAGATTTGGACAAGTATGGCATGGCTTGGTATTCTAAACAGTTTAGCTGGAGTAATGTTAAAGAGTGACGGTAAATCTAACTACAGTCATGTGCCACAAAATGTTTTGGTCAATGATGGACCACGTATATGACAGTGGTCCCATAAGATTATAATAGAGTTGAAAAATTCCTGTAGCCTAATGACATTGTAGCCATCATAAGGCCATAGTAATACACATCACTCGTACATTCATGATGATGCAGGTGCAAACAAACCTACTGCACTGCCAGACATATTAAAGAATAGCACATATGATTATATATAGTACATCATACTTAATAATGATAACAAATGACTACATTACTGGTTTATGTATTTACTATAACATACTTTTTATCATTATTTTATCAAGTACTCTTTCTGCTAGAGTGTGGGCCATAAAGAACCTTGTGTTACAAGTAAAGAAGCGCAAGCCTTCACCTAGAAGCTGTGGAGATTATTGAAGGATTTAAGCACAAGAGTGACGTGATGAGATCTACACTTTACAAACATTCCATCAGCAGTTTGGAAGTAGATTTGAAGAAATGCCAGACTAAAGGTAGGAAGAACACATGGAGCGATATTATACTAATCCTGCTGAAAAATAAAGAGAGCTTAAACTACAACATTGGCAGTGAAAACAATTTTAAGAGCACAGACAAGAAGTTTTGAGTCTAGGATCAGGAAACAGGTGATAATTGATGGCATGAGGTCATTCAGGAGACAAGAGTGGGTTTAACGCAAAGTATGTATGGAACCTGAATACTGAAGAGGAAGAGGAATTCTTTATAGAGACAGACAGGAAGGGGGAACACGGCTGCATACAGGGCAAGTTTGTAGATGGCCAGTGGGGTTGCCCGATAAAATACAGGATGTCCAATTAAATTTGAACTTCACATAAACAATAAATAACTTTTACTATAAATATGTTCCAAATATTTATTACAACTGTATTCTCTCCAAGTTTTCTTTTCCTGAATGCCATACATCTCATTTGTCCATTTGCAAAGTCCTACTCACTCATCATGTCAGCTTATGTGCTACCTTCTCTACAAAGTGTAATCTGAGTCCCCTAACCCTATACTCATACAGTATTACATATTATATATCACTCGATATGATTAATATAAAGATTTCCTGCTCATCTTTCTGTAGATTGTAAGCTTCTTGAAAGTAGGGATCAGAATTTTTTATCTTTATATCTCCAGGGTCTAGCACAACAGATGTTGCATAAGAGGCAGCCAATAAATACTTGGTGATTGAAAGAATGTCCTATTTCAGATCTTCATAAATTCCTTTCTAGCTTTTTCTAGTTCATTTTCTTGCCTTCAATTTCATTCCTATTTATAGCTTCCTACATTCTGACACAAGAGGTATCCTTTTAAAATATAAATTACCAAGGACTCTTTACTATTTAAACAGCTCTGATTACTTCATGATGCCTAGGGATAAAGTGAAACTCTTCAGTATGGTATTGAATGTCCTCCACAATTTAAATCCAAAGCCAAGTGGTCAAGAGATCAAACTTTGAAATTATACCTGGGTTAGAGGCCTGGCTAAGTTATTTGATAGTTATATGATTGTGAGGGAATAACTTAACCAATTGCAAAATGGGAATATCTACCTCATAATGCTGTGGTGAAGATTAAATGGGATGTCTGTAAAACATTTACTATACTACTATATAGTAATCCATGCAGGGGATACTTTTCAACACTCCCAGTGGATGCCTGAAACCATGAACAGTGCTAAACCCTAAATATACTATGTTTTTCCCTATACGTATATTCATATGGTAAAGTTTAATTTATAAATTAGGAACAGTAAGGAATTAACAATAACTGGTAAAATAGAACAATTATAGTAATATACCATAATAAAAGTCATGTTTATGCATTCTTTCTCTCAAAATATCTTATTGTACTATATTCAGTTTTCACTTACAGCTTCTTTTTGGCATGTCCAAACTGCCAGCATCACTATTCTTGCACTTTACAACCATCATTAAGGAAGATACGGGTTACTTGAACATAAACACTGCAACACTACCTGTCAATTTGATAACCAAAATGGCTGTTAAGCGACTAACAGGCAAGCAGCATATACAGTGCGGATGCTTTGGACAATGGGATGATTCCTTTCCTTGGTGGAACAGAGAAGGGCCCCGTGAGATTTCACTAATCAGAACATTGTGCAATTCAAATTTATGGACTACTTCTGTAACTTTCCGTTTAATATTCTTGGACCATAGTTGACCACAGGTAACTGAAACTGAGGAAACAAAACTGTGGACAATGGGAGGCTACTCTAGCTCTATTGATATCCTTTACAGATTCATCTCCTATCATTTCCTCTCTACTCACTCTGATAACCTTCCAGAGTAGCAGTACTTCATAACCTGATAATTCTCCAAACTTCAGACTTTTTCATCTTTCTATGTTTTTATTTTCACAATGTTTTATTTACGTAAAATGGTCACTCTATGTCAGCCTGCCTGAAAAGCTCTTGGTATTTCAAATTTCACTGTGTAGAGTTCTGGCCAAGATGGAGGCATAGGTAGATATGCTTCACTTCCTCACACAATCAAAAGAAGGATAACCAATTTAAAAACAAAAAACAACCAGAACTGCCAGAAAATCAAACAGCATGGAAGTCCAATAACCAAGGAGTTAAAGAAGAAACATTCATCCAGATCGGTAGGAAGAGTGGAGACAGGAAGCTGAGGGGGAGAGGATGTCAGGAAAGGCTGTGGCTTGTGGGGCTGGTGAGGCGGTAGCTGGCAGACCAGCACTCCCATATTTGCATACAGATAAGCTGGGAGGAACAACTGGGGAGCGAGACAAACTGTACCACCCAGGGTACCAGTGAGGAAAACTAAAGCCTCAAAACCTCTGACTATAAAATTCTCTGGGGGTTGTGGTGGTGAAAGAAGCTTCCAGTATCACAGGAGAGTCTGTTAGAGAGATCCACAGGATCCTAGATTGTTTACAGGCCCACCCACCCAAAATCAGCACCTGAAAGGGCACAATCCACTTGTGGGAAGTGAAGGAAGTGACAGAAACTGGAGCAAGAGCCCAGCAAGCCAATAAGTGGCATTGTTCCCTCTCTGACCCCTCCCCAATGTACAGTGCCACAACACAGTGAAGTGGGTTGCTGAACCTTGGTGAATACCTAAGGCTCCATCCCTTACAAGTAACAGGTGCACTGAGACAGAGAAATATGGTCCAAATGCAAGAACAGATCAAAACTCCAGAAAAAGAACTAAGCAATGAGGAGATAGCCAACCTATCAGATGCTGAATTTAAAACACTGGTAATCAAGATGCTTACAGAAATGATTGAGTATGATTTGAAAATAAAGGAAGAAATGAAGACTATACAAACTGAAATAAAGGAAAATATACAGGGAATCAACAGTGAAAGGAAGGAAACTGGGACTCAAATCAAAAATTTGGAACAAAAGGAAGAAATAAACATCCAACTGGAATAGAATGGAGAAACAAGAATTCGAAAAAGTTGTCCTCTGGGACAACTTTAAATATTCCAACATCTGAATCATAGGGGCACCAGAAGGAAAAGAGGAACAGCAAGAAATTAAAAACTTATTTGAACAAACAATGAAGGAGAACTTCTCCAATCTGGAGAAGGAACTAGACATGCAACTCTAGGAAGCTCAAAGAGTCCCAAAGAAGTGGGATCCAAGGAGAAACACACTAAGACACATCATTATTAAATTACCCAAGAATAAAGATAAGGAGACAATCTTAAGAGCAGCAAGAGAAAAGAAGACAGTTACCTACAAAGGAGTTCACATAAGACTATCGGCTGATTTCTCAAAAGCAACCTTATAGGCGATAAAGGGCTGGAAAGAAATATCCAAAGTCATGAAAGGCAAGGACCTACATCCAAGATGACTCTATCCAGCAAAGCTATCATTTAGAAGGGAAGGGCAGGTAAAGTGCTTCCTAGATAAGGTCAAGTTAAAAGAGTTCATCATCACCAAGCCCTTATTATATGAAATGTTAAAGGAACTTAAAGATCAAAACTATGAACAGTAAAATGACAACAAACTCACAACTATCAACAACTGAATCTAAAAAACAAGACAAAAACTGAGCAGATAACTAGAACAGGAACAGAATCACAGAAATGGAGATCACATGAAGGGTTACCAGTGGGGTGGGGAGAATGGGGGAAAAAGGTACAGGAATAATAAACATAATTGGTAGGCACAAAATAGACAAGGGGAGATTAAGAATAGTATAGGAAATAGAGAAGCCAGAGAACTTATATGTATGACCCATGGCCATGAACTAAGGGTGGGGGGAACACTGGAGGGAGAGGGGGTACAGGGCAGAGAGGGATAAAGAGGAGAAAAAATGGGACAACTGTAATAACATGATTAATAAAATGTACTTCAAAATAAAAAAATGAATAAAATTTTGCTGTGTATATATACCTAATAACAGTAAAGGAAGTTTAAAATCCTTAGGTTTCTTAAAGGAATTTTGTGCTATGTATGTTCCAGCACACTATAGGTTTTCTTTATTTTAATTAATGGATACTTTATGGGCACTAAAGGGTTTTAGTGGTCAGAACACTCTCATCCATTTATTGCATGCTATGGTTTCTTAGGATTTTTTCATCTTTTCAAAAAAATACTTTTTCAGTGATTCATGTGCTTTGCAAATACTGTCATCCTAATCTAAGTCCAAACCAAACCAGAAAAGTGGTTTTCAATGACCTAAACCCAAAAGATTGGATGAGATTCTCTAATTTAACAAAGGGCGCCAAAAGAACCAGACACGCAAACTACCTCCTGATTATTTTGAAATGAGATGTACAAAATTTATTAAATGCCTCTGAGAGAGCTCAAAGATATCCAGAAATATTCTGATTTCCTAAAATCTTTTTTTTCCAATTCATTGAAATGTGAGATAAGAAATCTATACCGATCATATATTTTTTTTTACCTTTGATCCTTCAGGGCCATTTTGTCCAGGAACCCCAATATCACCTGGAAAACCCTAGGGAACATAAAAATGAAAAGTTTATTCCATAGTAAATTGCTTTAAATCCATTAAGCACATAAAAATCCCCGTGGCCTTTCTCTCATGCCCAGTTGGAGCAATTTGTACTCCTCAAAAACTCAGTATTAAAGAGTGTTTGGCAGTTGTTTAACACTGGAATACTGAATTTACAAAGTGCACTAAAACATCAGGGTTCACGAACAATCCTCAGACCTCTAATCCAGTCTAAGAGATAAGGAGTCTTATTCACAAATCATCTACAACTTGGAAAAAAAGCAAGAGGTCCATTAACAGGTCCTTTCAATGCCACATGGGACACAGAGCCACAAAGGGTTATGGGAATGTACTTTTTAGACTCACTGTTTACTAACAATATGGCAAGTTGGAGACTTTTTCTAGGTAGAGATGTAAATAACTACTATCTGGTGAGAAAAATAACACCAATGGTTATGGATTAATATAGGTTTTAATCAGTTTTGTATCTAATACAACTATCTTATCCTAAAATTTCCATATTTGTCTATAAATACTTATCTCCTCAAACGCTCTTTGAACTCATCTTAACCTCTTATTGGTACCATAATTGATTAATGAGTTGAATAAAATATCTGACCCATGGTTATTTTATATTTGCCTGAGAATCATAATTTTACCTTTCTGGAAATTATACTCTAATAGTCTAAAATAGTTGGTTCAAGAAGTAGCAGTGTACTATAGTGTGCTAAATAAACTCTGTGCTAGGAAAAGGCCTGGCATGTTACTCTAAAATAATTAGATTAGTATTCTTGCTGAAATAGTGAATTAGATTGTCCATGGCCAGTTTCACGAGTGATGATACGCTACTGACTGCAATTTTACTTGTATTAACTTTGTCAAAGATAAAGGTGTTTCTGTGTTCCCTGTGGACATGGACAAAGGAATACAAAATAAAACAAGTTCAAGAATCAGCATCTTTAAAAGTAAAAAAGGTTCCAGTTAAATATGAATGCCAACTAGAAAAGGTAGTTCAGTGGAGGTTTAAATATGATGGTAATAAAAATTATCACAAGTAAAAGGGAATGAAAAGGTTGATTCTGAAACAGTCATCTTGGAAAGGAAAATCAAAAGAAAGGATACTGACTCATCCAGTCCAGATTAGGACAAAAATGTCTTGACTCAAATTTAAAACCTGGATTTTGTGGGGGTAAAAAAAAGAGATTACTTGGAACATTTCTGGAAGAAAAAAAGTCAGTGGTAACAAAAAGACTGATTACAGAATCAAATTTCTGAAAGTTGGGAACAGAATATGTTTAATACAGACTTGCCGACTACTTTCCTAATTAAAAGAAATCGGGTTCTTCTTTGCCTTCTCTGCCTTAAATAATTCTCCTTCATCTTTCTTCACCCAACAGGCTTATGCTTGAAATAAAAGACTGAGTAATATTTTACTTGTAAATCTTTCTTTGTCCCCCAAATCCTGAGTGAGGTCCCTTGTAAGAGCTCTCACACTACTGGACCTACAAAGTCACTCAGTGCAGTGTTTTGGCTTGTTTTCCTCATCAGACTGCAAACTTCTTGAGGGCAGTTTTATGTCTTATTAACAATCATATTTCCAGTAACTAGTACACCACCTAGCACAGAGTAAGTACTGAAAAATAGATTTGTGTTGTTGCTGAGTAGCTCACTTGTTTCTTTTGGAAAAAAAAAAGGACAACATGTTTGTTGACTACTTTTATCTCTTTGGGACTGGCTTACAACTGCTGGTTCACTGCATCTCCACAGTTAAATTCGTGATTTCTAGGTGACCTTCAGCTGAGCCTGGCACACCTTGTCATACTGGAAAGCAAGGAAGGTATCTAGAGTCCTGTAAAAAGAACCCTGAGAGCTTGGAGAGGATCCCACTGGCCAGGTATGGAACAATATGAACTTCAATGACAAGAATTGCAATGGATTAAAACATGTCAAATATGTTTAAATTCCTATGTTCATAATTATACAACAAGAAAAAAACGGTGTATGTTTAGAGGTTGAAAGGGATCCAACTTCCTACTTTACAAGTGAAGAATCAAGCGTTTTTTCTACCTGTCCTATATATACTGTGTCACTATAATCAAACAGTAGAGGAAGGAATGCATTCCAGCCAATAAGTGAAAAAGACATGACAGAGCAAGAATATCACCATTTTGCAATCCCCTAAATGATCTAATGGATCGAGGCAGTGTCGTAACCAACTATTACTACCATCACAAAAAAGGAGAGATAACTAGACATTATGTGCATCCTGATAAAAGAACACAATATCACCAATAGTTTTGCACAAAACAAACAGAACATGATCAGGCCTCCATATGTGACTATCAATTCCAGGAAATACAAAGGACCAAGAAATGTGTAACTACACTGTAGGACTATGATCAGCAAGATTCAGGATGTGGGAAACTTTACAGGTTAAACAACTGAGGATCTTCAACAACTAAATATTAAGGGGGAAAAAAAGGAATGGAAAGAGAACATGTAGAGTGAAAGACATAGCAATAAAACAAACAAGCCTAAACTATTTTTTAAAGATGCATGCGTGAGTGATAAGCCGTAAAAGAAAAAAGAGGGACTGCTTGCTGTTGGGAGAAGAGAGAGGCTTGTGGTTGGGTTGGGATCCATAAAACCTTCTGGGAGTAACTAGCAGTTTTATTCCTGACCTGCATGGTAGTTACAAGAATGTTTTTCTTTTAAACTGTCTGTGACATACATTTGTTTTATATAGTTTTCTGTGTCTTGTTTTTATTTTTAATAAAACATTGTGAAAAAGCCATTGAAGTGAGTATATGCATGAATATTTGCTTTCTTAAACATTAAAATAACAGTGATGGGATATTTAACAAAGACATAAAATACCAAAGATCAGGGGAACAGGAGACAAAAGATGTCAACAAATCTGGTCTTATAATATAATCATGTAAGTTGAATATTTTACAATTAAAACTTTATTTAAAAGTTCAGAAACATATCACAGTTATTAAAAGAAGAAAAAACAATCTCTAAAACTTGGCCAGGAAACATTTTTATTATCTGAAAAATTCATACTTGGGTTACTACCAAGTAGAGATCTTATCTTTTAAATAATTTTTAAATATAAAAATTAGAGTTAGTTAGGTCAGCTAAACTTTAATAATGTGTCTATAAAGTAATTTTTTAAACTCTCAAACTTACTGTTTAAAATGTAAATCAAATGACAGAACATGGCCATCCTTGCCAAGTTGCAAAATTTCAGAGAACTTACAGACTGAAAGATAAAAACTGTATCATTCAGACTTTACAATTTTTTTATTGCTGTTCAGTTACAGTTGTCGTCATTTTCCCCCCAATACTCTCCCCT
>VMDR010028150.1:0-13277 GCA_007922815.1 Macrotus californicus
CCTTTATTCTCTGAGTTGTATGTGAAGTGCTTAGAGTAGTGCCTGAAACATAGTAAGAGCTATATAACTGTTTTCTGTTACAGTTATTTTTGTTGGTTTAAGTTTGTTTTATTATATTATGAAAATTGAAAATCCTTGTAAATTTTTTTCACATGTTAGTATTTTGAAAATCATCACATCTGGATGCAAAGTGCTTTGTTGGTTTGTTCTGTCTTGTAATGAAATTCGCCCTCAGATTTCTGTCTTTAATTGTCCAAATCAGTGTTTTTTATATAGTTACTATGGACGTAAAGGTTATATATGTAGCACAAGGGCTGTTTAGAATGACTTGTCTTCACTGGCATTCTGTTATTGGTGTGTCAGGTAACAAACACCATTTGCTAGTTGTTTTTGTTACTACTGTCTTCTTACCTCCCCAGTTAATAAAAAGGTCAGTGACTGAAGGGTTCATTGAAACATAAAAGTAATAATGAGAATGAGAATGTAAGTCTATAACTCATTTAAACTTGTGGACTAGATAGCCGTATAAATATGAAATACTCATGTATATGTCCTTGGAGAAGTAACTCTTTGTGGTAACTTTGAAGGTATCCAAAAGGAGGAAGTACAGACAAAACCATAGTTCTCTGTGCATTTGATGTGATGATACATGTTCATAGAATGTTCCCATTCAAGTTTGTTACGATATTTTTCAATGAAGCCTCCTACTATATTAAGCAAATTACTCCAGGATAACTTAATCCAGTAAACTTGGTGAATCATGTCATTAAATGCAGAGAAGAGATGAAAAGCATAGAGGTATCTTTCACAGTTGCACTCTTTGCAACAACAGGTACAAGTAACATCATTCCTAAGAAATAGCTAAAACTAGTCAGAGTGGGAAAATGCTCCAACAGAAAACTGAGTGAACTATTGGCAAAACTCTTTATCAGTGCCCTTATTAAAATCTTATTTTTAATGGCATGATAGCATCTATTGTAAAAGAGGAATCACTTCCATGTGTGAGTGTCATCACATACTATGCTTTGCATTTAGATGAAACTACTTGTGTACAGAGTATGAATCAGCTCTTGGCATACATTCAATTTAAATGATAAGAAGTACTTAAGTGAAGAAGACAGGGATGTCTGCTTTTCTGATTCAACATAGTACTGGAAGTCCAAGCCAAAGCAATCAGAAAAGAAGAAGAAAAAGTTATCCAAATTGGAAAGGAAGAACTAAAACTCTCTTTATTTGCAGATGACATGATACTGTACACAGAGAACCCCAAAGATTGCACCAAGAAACTACTAGAACTGATAAATGAATTCAGCAAAGCAGCAGGATACAAAATTAATGATCAAAAAATCAGTTGCACTTTCTGTATGCCAATAATGAACTAATAGAAAGGGAAATTAAGAAAACAATCCCATTCACAATTGCTTCAAAAAGAATAAGATACCTAGGAATAAACCTAACCAAGGAGGTGAAAGACCTGTACTTGGAAAATTATAAGACACTTAAGAAGAAATCGAATAAGATACAAATAAGTGGAAGCACATACCATATTCATGGTTAGGAAGAATTAATCATTAAAATGTCTGTAGTACATAAAGCAATCTATAGATTCAATGCAATTCCTATCAAGATTCAAAAGACATATTTCACAGAACTAGAACAAATATTTGAAAATATTTATACAGAACCACAAAAGGCCCCACATAGCAACAGTGATCCTAAGAAAGAAGAGCAAAATTGGAATCGTGCTATGTAAAATCAAACTATACTATAAGTCTGTAGTAATCAAAACAGCCTGGTACTGGCATAAAAACAGATGTATAGATCAATGGAACAGAATAGACAACCTAGAAATAAACCCACATCTGTATAGTCTATTAATATTCAACAGAGGAAGCAAGCACATCCGGTGGGATAAAGATAGTTTATTCGATAAACGGTGTTAGGAAAATTGGATTGATACATGCAGAAAAATGAAGCTAGATCATTTTCTTACACCACACGCAAGAATAAATTCATAATGGACTGGACTTAAATGTTAGACCCCAAACCATAAAAATCCTAGAAGAAAACATAGGCAGCAAAACCTTGGACATCGTTTGTGGCAATTTTTTATCAGATATGTTTCCCCAGGCAAGGGAAAGAAAAGAAAAAAATAAACAAATGGGACTACGTCAAATTAAAAACTTTTTGCACAGTAAAGAAATACAACAACAAAATAAGACAACCCACACAATGGGACGACATATTTGCCAATATATCTGATAAGACGTTCATATCCAAAATTTATAAAGAACCTACAAAAGTCAACACCAAAAAAAAACAAACAACCTAATTAAAAAGTAGGCAAAGGATCTAAGTAGGCATTTATCCAAAGAGGACATACAGATGGCCAGTAGACATATGAAAAGATGCTCAACTTCACTACTCATCATTGAAATGCAAATTAAAACCACAGTGAGATACTACCTCACACCTATCAGAAAGGCTATCATCAATAAATCAACAAGTAAAAAGTACTGGGAAGGATGTGGAGAAAGGGGAACTCTTTTGAATGCAAAAGAGTGGGAATGCAGATAGGTGCAGCCACTGGGAAGCAGTATGGAGATACCTCAGAAAATTAAAAATGGATCTGCCTTTTGACCCAGCAATCCCACTTCTGGGAATATACCTGAAGGAACCTAAAACACTAATTTAAAAGAACATAAGCACCCCTATGTTCATTGCAGCGTTATTTACAATCACCAACGTAATGGAAGCAGCCCAAGTGTCCATCAGTAGGTGAGTGGATTAGAAAAGCTATGGGACATTTACACAATGCAATACTACTCGGCCATAAAAAAGACGAAAATTTTACCCTTTGCGACATTATGGAAGGACCTGGAGAACATTATGCTAAGTGAAATAAGCCAGTCAG
Source organism: Macrotus californicus (assembly GCA_007922815.1). Lineage (NCBI taxonomy): Eukaryota > Metazoa > Chordata > Mammalia > Chiroptera > Phyllostomidae > Macrotus > Macrotus californicus. The sequence goes on from VMDR010028150.1 coordinate 2,915, forward strand.
AGAAAAACAAATACCATATGATTCCACTCACATGTGTAATCTAAAGAACATACAGAACCTAACAAGCAAAAATAGAGACAAACTCATAGGTAAGACAGCAGGATGATAGCTGGTGGGGTGCATAGTTTAGGGGATGGAGGGATTGAGTGAAAAGGGAAGAGGACTCATGGACATGGACAACAGTGTGGTGACTGCTGAGGAAGGAGGGTAGAAGGTGACTAACTGGTAATGGGGAAAAATACGGTAAACAAGTAATAAACCAAAAAATAGAAAGAAGTACTTGATTATATTTTGTATAAAATTGTAATTCCAAGTTAATGAAAAATAACTTCTTACTTCTGGCCAAGATGGAGGCATAAGTAGACACACTGTGCCTCCTCGCACAACCAAAAGAAGTACAACAACAAATATTAAAACAAAAAACAACCAGAACTGACAGAAAATCGAACTGCATGGAAGTCTGACAACCAAGGAGTTAAAGAAGAAACATTCATCCAGACTGGTAGGAGGAGCGGAGATGGGCAGCCAGGCGGAGAGGACTCGCGGCAGGGCAGTGGCTGGCAGATCAGGGTGGGCAAGGTGTGGCCGGCAGACCAGGCGAGGGGGCTGCTGGCGGATCGGGTGTCCCACACCCACGTGTGGATAAACTGGGAGGAACAACTGGGGAGTGAGACAGACTTCGCAACCCAGAGTTCCAGCGAGGGGAAATAAAGCCTCAAAGCCTCTGATTGAAAGCTCCTGTGGGGGTGGAGGCAGTGGCAGTGGGAGAAACTCCTGGACTCACAGGAGAGCTTGTTGGAGAGACCAACAGGGTCCTAGAGCATACACAAGCCCACCCACCTGGGAATCAGCACCAGAAGGGCCCAATTTGACTGTGGGTAGTGGGGGGAAGTGACTAAAAACCGGCAGGGAGTAGAGCAAGCATCTTTGTTCCCTCTCGGACCCCTCCCCCACAAACAGCATCACAACGCAGCAATGTGGCTGCCCCGCCCTGGTGAACACCTAAGCCTCCACCCCTTACTATGTAACAGGCATGCCAAGACCAAAAAAAAAAAAAAAGGCCCAAATGAAAGAACAGATCAAAGCTCCAGAAAAAATACAACTAAGCGACAAAGAGACAGCCAACCTATCAGATGCACAGTTCAAAACACTGGTAATCAGGATGCTCACAGACTTGCTTGAATTTGGTCACAAATTAGATGAACAAATGAAGGATACAATAAGGGAGATGAAGGAAAATGTACAGGGAACCAACAGTGATGGGAAGAAAAACGGGACTCAAATCAATGGTGTGGACCAGAACAAAGAAAGAAACATTCAACCACAACACAATGAAGAAACAAATATTCAAAAAAGTGAGGAGAGGCTTAGGAACCTCCAGGATGTCTTGAAATGTTCCAATATCCAAATCATAGGGGTGCCAGAAGGAGAAGAGGAAGAGCAAGAAATTGAAAACTTATTGAACAAATAATGAAGGAGAACTTCCCCAATTTGGCCAAGGAAATAGACTTCCAGGGAGTCCAGGAAGCTCAGAGAGTCCCAAAGAAGTTGTACCCAAGGAGGAACACACCGAGGCACATCACAATTACATTACCCAAGATGAAAGATAAAGAGAGAATCTTAAAAGCAGCAAGAGAAAAGGAGACAGTAACCTACCTACAAAGGAGTGCCCATCAGACTGTCAGCTGATTTCTCAAAAGAAACCTTGCAGGCAAGAAGGGGCTGGCAAGAAGTATTCCAAGTCATAAAAGGCAAGGACCTACATCCAAGATGACTCTATCCAGCAAAGCTATCATTTAGAATGAAGGGCAGATAAAGTGCTTCCCAGATAAGGTCAAGTTCAAGGAGTTCATCATCACCAAGCCCTTATTCTATCAAATGTTAAAGGGACTTATCTAAGAAAAAGAAGATAAAAAATATGAACAGTAAAATGACAACAAACTCACAGTTATTAACAACCAAACCTAAAACAGAAACAAAAACTAAGCAAACAACTAGAACAGGAACAGAATCATAGAAATGGAGGTCACATGGAGGGTTATCATCAGGGGAGTGGGTGGGGGGAGAGGGGGAAAAGGTGAAGGGAATAAGAAGCATTAATGGTGGGTAGAAGATAGACAGGGGGAGGTTAAGAATAGTATAGGAAATGTAGAAGCCAAAGAACTTATATACATGACCCGTGGACATGAACTGAAGAGGGTGAGTGTGGGTGGGAAGGGGTGTGCACGGTGGAGGGGAATAAAGGGGGGAAAATGGGACAACTGTAATAGCATAGTCAATAAAATATATTAAAAAAAATAAGTTCTTTTTTTTAAATAATCATTTTGAGAGCAGTAATGTAGTCTCAGTATTTCCAGAGTACCAGCTATATGTGTGGCCAGGAATGGTGTTATTACTAAATGAAAGAACTTAGCCCTGAATGCTAATTCATATACTGCTTTTTCAATTAGTTTTAAGCATGTTGCTTTATGACTCCAGTATTGAAAAATATTAGTGAAAGTTTCTAATAAGGTCAGATACAGCTGTCATGAGCATTTTCAGCATCTTTTAATGAGAGGGCAAGTTCTCACCTAACTTTTTGAACTATATGAAGAGATGACATTTTTCTGTTTTTATAAATGTTACATCTCATTGTTGTGTTTAGTATTTTGACAGGCAGAAGCTTAGCTTCAGTGTACCACCAACTAAATGTTGAAAGTAAAGTATCAAGATTTCCTAAGAACAAAGAGGCTCACCACTTAGAATATGACTTTTTAAACACTTAAGGATTTTTTTGATATGGTGAAGAATGACATTAATGCTATATTTTACAACTGTATCCAAATTTTGTAATAGAGCTTAATGAAATACTCATCCAATTTGAGTGCATTCAGAGTTGGTAAGGTCTGTTAACCACTCTTTTTAAGAAATCTCTGAATCTAACTATCATCTATTTGATAGGTGCAAGATAGTTGATGCCATTTAAAAAAAAATTTTTATTGATTATACTATTATAATTGTCCCAATTTCCCCTTTTGCCCCCACTCCACCCAGCATCTCCTATTCCCTCAGGTAATCCCCCCACCTTTGTTCATATCCATGGGTCATGGGTATAAGTTCTTTGGCTACTCCATTTCCTGTACTGTACTTTACACTCCATGGCTATTCTGTAACTACCTATTTGTACTTCTTAATCCCCTCACCTCTTCACCCATTCCCTCACACCACCCTCCCATCTGGCAACCATCAAAACGCTCTCCACATCCATGATTCTGTCTGTCCTTCTTGTGTGCTTAGTTTGTTTTTTAGATTCAATTGTTGATTGGTATGTTTATTCCCATTCTCTTATTCATAGTTTTGGTCTTTTTCTTAAATAAATCCCTTTAACATTTCATATAATAATGTTTGGTGATGATGAACTCCTTTAGTTTTATCTTGTCTTGGAAGCTGTTTATCTGCCTTTCAATTATAAATGATATCTTTTCTGGGTAGAGCAGTCTTGGCTGTAGGTCCCTGCTTTTCATGACTTTGAATATTTCTTGCCAATCCCTTCTATCCTGCAGAGTTTCTTTTGAGAAATCAGCTGACAGTCTTATGGGAGCTCCCCTGTAACTAACTGCTTTTCTCTTGCAGCTTTTAAGAATCTCTTTATCTTTAACATTTGGCATTTTAATTATTATGTGTCTTGGAGTGGGCCTGTTTGCATCTGTCTTGTTTCAGACTCTCTGTGCTTCTGGACTTGCATGTCTATTTCTTTCACCTTTTAGGGAAGACTTCTTTAACAATTTTTTTAACTAGATTTCCAATTTCTTGCTCTTTCTTTTCTCTCTCTAGCGCCCCTGTGATGCGAATGTTGGACCTCTGGAAGTTGTGCCAGAGACTGCTTATACTATCGCCATTTTTTTGGATTATTTTTTCTTCCTGTTGTTCTGACTGGTTATTTTTTTCTTTCTTATGTTCCAAACCATTGATGTGATTCTTGGCTTCATCCACTCTATTGTTGTTTCCATGTAAATTGTTCTTATTTCACTTAACTATATCCTTCATTTCTAACTGGATCATTTTTTATGCTACTGAGGTCCTCACTAAGTTCCTTGAGCATCCTTATAAGCAATGTTTTGAACTCTGCGTATGATAGTTTGCGTATATCCATTTTGTTTAGTTCTTTTTCTGGAGTTTTGATCTGTTCTTTCATTTGGGCCATGTTTCTTTGTCTCTTCATTTTGGCAGCCTCCCTGTGTTTGTGTCTGTGTATTAAGTACAGCTGCTTTGACTCTATGTCTTGGTAGTGTGGCCGAATGTAGTATGTGTCCTGTATGGTCAGTGGTACAGCCTCCCCTATCATCCAAGCTGGGTACTTGAGGTGCGCCCTTCATGTGGGCTGTGTATACTCTCCTCTTGTAGTTCAGCCTTGATTGCTGTTCATAGGTCATTGGGAGGGATTTAGCCAGGTCATTCAGCTGCAAGGATTGGCTGTGACCACTTATCACCACCCCCACTGTCCATGGAGGATCAGCTGTTCTGGGGCACTGGAACCCTGGGCTCAGGGGTGTGGTGTGGGCTGGGACTACTAGCTCACGAGATATCCCTCCCAGATTTTTATCCACCACATGTGGGTGTGGGACCTGCCTGTTCTGTGTCTGCCCCCCGTCCTACCAGTTTGGATGGATGTGGTTTCTTTAATTCTATACTTGTCAGACCTCAGTTCAACTCAATTTCCAGTGGTTCTGAGTGATGGTTGTTCTATATTTTAGTTGTAATTTTTATGTGGTTATGTGAAAAGGTTAGACATGTCTGCCTGTGATGCCATCTTGAATGGAAGTCCTCATGTTTTTCAATATATGGCAAGATTTAGTAGAACTAGAATAAAAAAAATAAATCAACCTAAGGTAGAAATTTAAATGTCAGTTATACAAATGACTATAAGGTTGCTATGTTGAAAGTTTGCAAAATATCCTTTGTGTCTAATAGGAAACTTAATTTTTTTAAAACCCTTTTTGTTTTCATTATTTGGAAGCATGATAAATCTTTTCAAACATTTGCTTTAAGTTGTTAATCCCAGCTGAACTCTTATTAAATGGTCAACAAACACCAAAAATTAGTTTTGTTTGTTTATCTATTTGTTTTTAGAGCGAAGTTAGAATACTTTCTAAACATAACATCCACTTAGGTACCTTGGATAAGACACTTAAAATTTACAACCCTTGATTTCCTCATTTGTAAAATTAGAACTGTTGTAGGTAAAGGCGTTTGGATAGTAATTGACTTCACCTCATTTAATCTTAGCCATACCTTGTGGGGTAGGTATGTTATTCCTTTTTATATTCAGAGAAAGGCAAATTACTTGCCTTAACCTAACAACAGTAATAAATGGCACTTTTTAGGGTTTGAATCCCAATTCCTGTGATTCTGTGTCCATTGCTCTTGCTAGCATTTCATTTTGAGCATGTTACAAAAATTTTTTTTCTGAAATCACTGTAATTACTAATACAGTAGTAGTATATTAGTCTGTAGCATTTAACATGGATATATAATGAAAAGGGTATGTTCTTATTTTCAGCACACTTGTAAGTTAGCATGTATTACATTAGCACTTATTCCCAGCTTCTATCTAGAGTTCCTATTGATTCTATGGGACTATGTGAACAGATTTGCATGTGACTATGTGAACAGATTTAGGTGTAAGGAGTGGAAGAGAATAGCAATACTGTAGAGGGTAAGTGAGCAGACTGCTAATTTGGCTTTGGGATGTCTTCCTCAGTGGCTGCTTTTGCTTATAGGTACTTTGGAAAGCTCACCACAGAAGTAACAGTTCTCTCAGCCATGTTTGATTTTGTTTATGGATGGGCTGTCCATTTCAGAAAGATAATTGACAGTGAGTGATATTTATACTCATGGTATCAATAATTGCACCTAGATGTATCAGGAGGTTTAAGGTAACCCCTAAAAAAATGCTACATTTGGTTCTGGATTGTTGGGTATTGTGATAAAGATGAGTTTAAAAAGTAGATCTGTAAACTACATTAGTAAATACTGATGCAAACTTTTTAAAATACTTTGAACTTCAGTTACCGTGCCATATTTATTCACAACATGATCTTGTTTTTGCCATTCTCTGACAGACCCCTTATCCCTCTGGACAGAATGCAGGTCCAACCACGTTGGTATACCCTCAAGCCCCTCAGACAATGAATTCGCAACCTCAAACCCGTTCTCCGGTAAGTAAGCAGAGCTTGTTCTAGATAATGTTCTCCTACTAAGATTGTGTTTGTAGTAGCTTGCATTTCTTTGGCTAATATTTTTACTTGATTTTGGAAATTTGTCCCGAAGACGATTTATTGTTGTGTTATTATTAGTAGTAATATTATTATATTGGTTAGCATTACATTTTTCAGTCTCTTTGCTATGTAAATAATTTAGACCTATTAAGAAAAAGAAGAAATGAAACCTTTTATCTTTTACTTTTCAGTGGCATGATTTTTATAAAAAAATTCCAGTTGCATTCAGGTTTATTTTAGTTTCTAATTTGTTGTACTGTTCAAAATTCAGGAGAAGATTAAAGCACAGTTATTTTAAAACTAAAATACATTTTGTTGATTAGACTCTCAAATTTCATTGGTTTGTGAAGGACTCGGAATTAGTATCACTAGAACAGTTCAAACCATTTGATAGTGTGGATATATGCATGATGTACAACAATGATGTATTCATTTTTTTAATGGTAAATAAATTCCTGTACAAATGTAAATGCTGTCATCCTCCTTGCTCATCCTTTACGTGGATTGCAACAAGAATTGCAAAGACTGGATTTACTTAGGGTTCATCCTTTTGTTTCACAAAAGAATACAGTGGCTTCAGCTGTCCATTCCTTAGAACGTCGTTCCCTGCCTTGCATGATTAGTTTTTGCTAGAAGGTGCTTCTGTAACATCTCACATTGTATCTCTCATCCCTACGTGTACCTCAACTCTGTGTTTTCCTCAGAATACAGGGATCTTATTTTGATTCCCTACCCCTGCTTTTTTTGCCTGTATAGGAATATTTCATTGCATTTAGCTTCTGTTCATTTAGTTTTATGCATGAATTTAGGAATGTGGAAATGTATGAAAGAATTGCACAAAGAACTAGGAGAGCATAGACTGCACCAGAATGTAATCTCTTTCTTACCCTCTCTCTGTCTTCCTTTTCCGTATTGCCCTCTTCTCCAATACCTGTTCTTAGATCCTGGTTCTCCCCAGGGGGTGGAGGAACCATTCTAAAGAGGTGGGACTTTGGTCCTAGTTGCTTGTTTGCTTGTCTCTTTTTGTTTTTGTTTTTGTTTTTTTTGCTGAAATGGTCAACAAGATGTCTGATGCAAGCTTTGTTCTGAGAGTGCTTTGGGCATGTGGACACTTGACTCCTTGGAGTGGGCCTGAGATCTCACCAGTTTAATTTAGATAGGCCCAGGTTCTAATCATTAAACATGGAACATTATGGTAAGCTGTTATTGCAAAGAATTCTGTGGCCCTCTTATCCCTAACCCCCTTTTATAATATTGGGGAAAAAGATTTAAATTTACATGGTTAGAACTGGCGCAAAACCTGACTGAAGAGCTGCATCTCTAAACCAGTTTTTTTGACAGCCCAGCAGAACAGTGCCAATACATTGCACAGACAACTGGAAGAGGAGGAAGGTTTTGGAACAGACTCCCGTTTACAGGTCCTTGGCTGGAAGAGGCTGGATAAAATACTGCATTGTAAGCAATATAACAAACTGTACTTCTTGCAGGCAGTGGTGCCCCTGGCACTCATTATTTTTGACCACATCCATTTATTGGCTGATGAACAGAAATGCATTGATTACTTCCTCTCAGAAAGTCTAATCTAGCATGGCAGTTTCTGCCAGGCCTAGTGGGGAAAAGAATAACAAATTGGGTGGGTCTTCTCTATTGGGAATTAGACAGGAGTGATTTGGGATTTAGATTTTTCTTTATTTTAAACTTGAAGAGGGCTATCCTTTCAGATAAATTTGATTTTAAAAGACAAATTTAAAGGCTTCTTTTCCCCTCTTTCCATTTTATAATCAAATATCAAGGGGGAAATTGTCTGTAGTTGTCAGCCATTTTTCTGTGGTCATAAACTCTTCAGATACTATCCTCTATGCAATTTTTGCCATCCGCTCTGCTAGTGACCATTACCCACCCCCATTACTAAAAACCACACCCATAACATCCCATTACATACCCCAAAACAAGTGCAAGACTAGCAGACCCCGGACTACTCTTGCTTGTTGTTTTGGGTCCAGTTTTCTTTATTTCATTTGTGTTGGTGCTGGGCGGGTTAAGTTTGGGATACGAAATTTGGCAGATTGCATTTTCTTTTCACATCCCAAGTTGCCATAGTCTAGTTTCATCCATCCCATAGCTATCCCAACTGGTGAGGAGAGGTAAGCTGTTGCACCAAGGAAGGGACCCTTCCCATGGCTTTGTAGAGCAGCTAAAGCTTACTCCATTCTATTTCTGCATTAATGGGCCATTGGCAATTGCACAGTTTAGGCTCTACTGTTCTTCCCTGGACAGCTGCCTTTGCAATCCAACTGGCTTAAAGGGTCCCCCACCCCCTTCCCTCCTTCAAGTTATCCTTGTGCCTATATTTCTATTTGGTACTTGTTAATACCTTAGTTAACTTTATGTTTTTGAAAATCTTGTTTAAAAGTAAAAAAATAACGATAAGATGTTTATCTTTATTATTTTTGTATTTCTGGTTGTACTGGGATTCTTTAGAGAGTAGTTTATTTTTAAATAGCCTCCAAAATAGTGAGGCAATTGAATGCTTAATTGAGAGAGGTGGACAGTTTGGCTTTTGCAGTAGCCTGTTGCTTTAGTTATTTTGTGGTGCCAGAGTTACATCAGTGTTAAGTCGGCCATGCCCAGTTACCAACTGTGCGCAGAACAGTGAATGAGTGGGGTGGGCGGGTTGCATTAACATTGGATCCAAGTTCACAGAAGGCTGCTTTTCTTAATATCTACAGTCCTCACCATCTTAAAGACCCCTCTTCAAAAAAAGAAAAAGAAAAAAGAAAGTTTCTATTTTTCATATGAGCCAGCAGCGACTACAGTTTGTTCTGTTGCTTACAGTTACCCGTAGGGTTAAGACTCTTGTCATTTCAAATGACAAACCCAATAGCCAATGGTGACTAGTGCAAAATAGACTAGGGCACTTTTCCACTAACTTAAATTGTGGTTTTTAAAAATACATGTCTAATTTTATAAGGTGCTCCTTTTGCTCATAGAAAGTTCTTTCTACGGGAACATTTGAAATATATAAAGTTTTAACTTTTATTTTAGAGCCTTAGAAATGGGAACCTTTCTGTGGAACAGTGATAAGACAGGTACTACTGTACTCTGGTTAATTTTTTTAACATGGCCGTTTTCTTTTGTTTTTCTTCAAAAGTGTCATGAAGAAACATCTCACTTCCACCCCCTACTTTCATGTACCACATGGGTGGTGTTGCCTATTGTTGAAAGTTTATGTTCATAGTAGAGGTATGCTCTGTTTTCGTAATTGGAAAACTGAAAATATAGATGTCAGTTTCTTTGAAGAGAAAATGTTCTGCAAGAACTAAAGCAGCTGTGATCATCATTCTGAAAAACTATTTTACAATGTTTAGCAAATATAATGGATGACCTAACACATCCTAATCATATACGTCATAGAGAACTCATCAAGTTATGCTGAATAACTTAAAAATATGTTAAGGTACTTTTCATTTTCTGAATAATAGGTGACATTTTAGCTTCTAAGGTGAATTCTTGATGGAGCTATCGTCAGGTATTTCCTTTATTGTGGCATGTGCTTCACTGTAATTTTTTTGAATATTTTTATATGAAATAATGACAATTGAGGAAATAATTATGAATCTCTTGCAAATACTGTTGCAGATAACTAATGCCTGGGTTTAGAGGGTTGTTTCTTACTTAAGCTTCAGTTCAGTTCACCTGTAGTGATGAAGTGACAGAAGGAAGGTTCCATAGGAAATCAAACAACTGAAAAAATATATTTTAGCTCCTTAAATGTGTTAAATTAAAATCCAGTACGGTTTGCATTTAAAAACTGCTTTCTAAGTATTTTCTTTTCACTATTAAAGAGGGTGGTTAACATAATAGTATATTAGTAGCCAGTACATGAGAGTAGGTAACCTAACATTTTTCTGTCCTTTTTAGTAAAAATCACATTAGACACCCAGTTTTGCTCTGATGAAGAATTGTTTGATCTTAGAGGTTTAGTATTTAAAATTTTATGGATGAATAAGCCTTTTCTTCATTCTAAGCTAGGGAAATTAAGAGTGGAACCATATCTGTTTTCAAGTACTCAGTGAGTTAGCTGAGAAGTTACGTTTTCTTTTGCG
>VMDR010028151.1:0-13281 GCA_007922815.1 Macrotus californicus
CCGTTTTTATTCCTGTCTGAGACAGGTTTCAGGGTAGTAGATAAAACACTCTTGACATCTTTAATGCCTTGTACAGGGTCTTTTATAAATAATAGTTGTCAGTGGATAGTTTTTTCTCCCCAAGCATTGATTACATTTCAAACTAGAATTTGGTGGGCGGCTGCCGGTTGTTTTTGGAAAATCAGAGACAAGCTATTTATTTGCTTTACCACCAAATGCCTTTCATTATTTTGCCATTTAAAAATGTTGTCTTAGTGCCTCATAGAACATGTGGCACCAATGAGCTAATCATAATCAAAGAAAACATTGATTCTAAGAGTGGCTTGCAGCAGTACTTTCTACTGGCATTATGCTTACAGAAGGAGAGCTTATTAACACTTAAACTGGGTAGATTCCCAGAGTGCTTGGTCTTGGGTGGAGCGCCACACAAAGGTAAGAAACATGTGGCGTGGGTGTTGGGACAGTGAAGAGGGCTGTAACATTTTGCAAGGAGTGTTTGATTGAAAGATAACATACATTTTAAAAATATATGTCTTAAGTGCGTGGTTGGGCCAGTTTTTACCGTCTGCACATACCTTCTTGCAGCCCCCTCTAGTTACTATACCCTCTGAGAAACCACTAACCTAACTTCCAATACCACAGATTCGTTTGGCTCTTTTGAATTTTATTGAGATGCCCTCACTGAGCATGTACATTTTGTTCCTGGCCTCTTTGCTCAGCAACGTGCCTGCAAATTCATCCACATTGTTCCATACAGTTGTGATTTGTCCATTTATAATGCTGTCTAGTGTTGGGTGACTGTATCACAGTTTATGCTGATGAGCATTTGGATAGTTGCCAGTTTTCACCAATCATGAATAGTGCCATCAGGAATACTCTCATAAGTGTCTTTTGGTGGGCATATGAACATTTCTGTTGGATATATAATGATGAGGGGAAAATTTCTAAGAACCGAAGTGCTCAGCTTCAGCAGATCCAGTTTTTTATCATATCTATTACCTTTTAAAATGCAAATAATCTTTGAAGCTGTGTTGCTACACCGTGGTTTCTGAAGCACAGACTTAATGGAAAGACTGCACCAGAATATCATGGTCTAGCCCTTATCTCTAATAAGGACAGTGTATTTATATAACTGTATTCACTAGACCGTTGTGTACAATTTGTGATAGGGCTACCTGAATGTTACTGTATTTTATCTAATGAACAGCTGTTGGTTTTCGTCTTGCTTTTTAATCATCTTTCTACCCTCAGCACCTATCACTATGCTGTAGATACCCTTATTAACTCCATTTTACAGGCAAGGTACAGAGAAGTTAAGGAACCTACTCAAGTTGTATATGTAGGAAGCAGGGGAGATCGTGTGTTCCTCCTTCACATGTGAGTCCTATTAGATCTTTAAAAGCCTGACCAGGGTGTAATGCTAAAGAGCAGACCTGAGTGCAGAGAAAGCCTAAAGGGCTGGTAGAGCCCTTAATTCCACAGAAGACAAAGCACTTGGACAGGTCACATTAAAATATCTGAGATGAAAACTTTCTCAGCCTTATAATGTTTACCAACGCTAAACTCACAGCGACCTCAGTGAGAAGAGCAGAGAGACATGGTTAAGAGTAAGGGCCCTGGACCTGGGTTTAAATCCCTGTCACTCCACCCGAAGAACCTGGTTCTCTGCAGAAAGGGCGTCAGACTTGTTCTTCCCTCGGGATGCTTTTTGCGGGGGGTCTTGGCCTGCAGCTCTTGCCTCTGTGTTTCTCTGCCTGGCTGTGACCCCTTGAGGAGCAGGTGTCATGCCATCGTCGTTTTTATTCCCTCATTGCGCCTGGTGCTGTACCTTGATGATAAAATCAGTAAGTATTTGTGTAAGAAACAAGGAAATACTTAATATTTTATGTTATTTGCTATTTGTACCTCATCTACTTTCCAAAAAACCAGAAACAACTTGCAAGGAAAAGTGAAAAATATGGTGTTTTTGTGTTTTGGGGCAATTGAGATAAGCAGATTACAACATTTAGGAAATGATTTTGCCTAAAAAACTCTTGTAGTTTAGTGCAAAGTAAAATGACTCCTGTTTTCTGAGAGAAGATAAATACGCATCTTGGAAATATTTGTTTATGCGTCTGCCTTCCTCTCCCACACAAGGCAGCTTTTTGTGAGTGGGGCGTGTGTCTTGTTTCAATTTGTAACCCGAGAGCCAATCACAGTGCTTAACATGTGGGCACGTGAATGAATGCATGGAAAAAAATGAAGAAAGAAAGAGAAAAATAAAAGGGAAGGCAGAGAGATAATACCTGTCTGGAAATTATCATTAAAGCAAGAACATTAGAATGACTGATACACGTCAGTTAAATCGTGACTCCTTTACTTGCTGGCTGTGTGCCCTTGAGCAAGTTACTTAACTTCTCTGGGTATCAATCTTTATCTATAAAGTTGTTTAATAATACCAATTACCTCTTAAGGATCATATGAAATAATGCATTTAAAGGTCCTGGTATATAACAATTACTTGACAAACATGAGTAATCCATTCATTTAGCACATCTTTTCAGGAGCTACAACATGTCAGGCACTATTCTGTGTGCTGAAACAACAGAATTTAGCGAAATAAAGTCCCTAGTTACATGGAGCTTACATTGTAGTTGGGTATGGAGACAGAAAACAAGTAGGCATGTAAAACCAGAATGTCAAGTGCTGTAAGAAAAGCTAAAGATGAAAAGATAGAAGGCATCATGGCGGCGAGGCTGCTATTTTCACATAGTGGAGTCAGAGAAGCTTTCCCAGTGAGGTGGCCTCTGAAAGCTGAAGGAAGGAGAGAGTGGAGTGCAAATGTATGAGCCAAGAGACTGGGGGAGAAGCAGTGAGTGGAAAGGGCCTGCAGTGCGGGGTGTGCTGGACGTAACTACAGACAGCCAGGCATCCAGTGAGCCTGGAACATGACGAGTGTGAGGAAGCGAGGGGAGCTGAGGCTGGACCAGAGCAGGAGCTAGACCATGGCCTTGGAAGGACTTCTGAGTTTGATGGGAAGCCACTGCAAGGTTTCAGACATGCGAGTAATGGAGCCTGCTTTTTCACTGTAAAGGAGCATTCTGGCTGCCGTGTGGAGAAGAGATGGCAGCAGGGTGTGAGAGGAAACAGAGAGAACAATTAGGAGGTGACTGAAACAGGACATGCAAGGATTGATGGTGGCTTAGACCAGGATGGTAGCAGTGGAGATGGGAAGAAGACACCAGAACTGGGATACAGATAAATGTAGACTTGATGTGGCTTGCCATTTGAATGGATAGGGTGAGAGAGGAAAAGGAGTGAATGTTACTTCCAAGATTTTGGGCCTAAGGAACTAGGTAAACCGGAGTTTCATTAACTAAGATGGAAAAGATGGGGAAGGTTTTCTTCTGGGTGGTAGAGGGTGGTGGAAGAGCAATCAAAGATTCTTATTTGAGTATTCTTTCATTTATTCATTCATTCGGTGTTCGTTGATCTACTGCTGTATGACAGGTACTGTTCTAGACTCCTGGTGTGGATCCGTGAGGAAAGAAATGAAGAAATCTCTTCCCTTTAGGAGTTTTCATTCAAATGAGGAAAGAGGATAAATAATAAACACTACATAAGTGAATTTACTGTTACTGCCTCAATTCCCTTGTGAGTTCTCAAACAATTTGCTTCTGAAGCTGTTGGGTCACAACATCTTCCGTTGTCTCTGATGATTCTTTCCCATTTGCATCTGTTTTTTCCTCAGCCTTCTTCAGATACAATAAAAAGGCTCTTCTTTGGCACACAATTAACATCAAATGCTATCACTAGATATTATTTGTACCTGAATTCTCTGTAATGAACTATGCATATGCATACTTATGCAGACTTAGTGTTGCCTCGATATTTATGGAGGTGTGATCTAGCTTAGGGGTACCAGCTCCTCCCTGCTTAGTGGTAAGTTGTTCCAAGTGGGTAATTTATTCCAGAATCATCTTGTCCATTTTTTTACCTCAAATTTTTATCTCTCTGACCATGCTCCAAATCTGTATAGCTTCTTGCTCACCTCAGCACTCATTAGTACAGCATTTTCCCCTGTGTTGCCTATTCCTCTAAGTCTAAGAGATAGACCATAAAAAAAAACTTGGAAATTCACACTGTACATGATCATTTTTTAAGGCTCTGAGAATTCTCTCAATAAGAAACTCTGTTTGCTCAGCCCGCCCAAGGCTTACTTTATCATAAAAAAGGAACTCGCTAACATTCTGCAGAGCTATATTCCAGAGTTCACAGTTGGGGAAGGTACTGAGTGGGCTGACAGCATTGCAGGCAAGAAATCCAGAGAAATGGGTTCCAGTATTGAAGCTGGCTTTGTTTGTATAACCTTAAGCAAGGCAGTTAACCTCTCTGTTCCCTAGGTTTCTCATTTGTAAAATACTGGTAATAGCAGGTTGCTTTAGGCTTCCCCTAGTATCACATTTAAGTAATGTGGTTTAAATCTTACTTTTCGTGTCTCTTCAGTCAAGCGTTTAATTTCCATCTCATGCATATTCTGAAGTAATAATTATTTTTAGCTTACATAGTAATTTTATTGCCAAGTTTCTCTCACCAGCAATCTAATTTGTACTTGTTATCCAGAGCCGAGTGTAAACTATCTCCTCCTACAGGAAGTCGCCCTCTATTCGGCCTCGTCTCCACTCTCCCTTCTTTACTCCTTTTGGTCAGTCATTGAGAAAATCTGGCTCCCCTCCGGTACGTAGCTCTGCAAGGGCTCAATTAATATTGCACCAAATCCTAAATTGTTCCATTTCTAGGAATTACATCATTCTGTTTTCAATTTTGGTATCCACAAAATTGGGGGAGGGGAGCTGTCTCTCCTTCATCTCGAGTGTGTTTGTCATCAGGGTTCCCACAACATAACCCTTCGCCGACTTTGCTTTGGTTCGAGTTCTGAGAACAAATTGTCCTGTGGTTCGGGGCATCGCCTGCTTTCCTACTGAGGCTTGGGCTGTTCTCTTCCCCCTCGTCCTGTCTTTTTCCCCCAGTGAAGTCAAACTACTCCGTAGAAGTAAGAACAGCTCCAAAGCTTCCTTCTTTCTCCCTTCTTTTGAAATAATTGCTCCTCACTTGAACCCCCTTACTAC
This sequence comes from Macrotus californicus, assembly GCA_007922815.1. NCBI lineage: Eukaryota > Metazoa > Chordata > Mammalia > Chiroptera > Phyllostomidae > Macrotus > Macrotus californicus. The sequence goes on from VMDR010028151.1 coordinate 5,109, forward strand.
TTCTTCTCATGTCATATGCTCCCTGTGTATTTGTCACTACTCTCCTGTGTAAGACACGTGGAGGAGACAGAGCCCGTGGCCTTGTCACTTCATCTGTGAGTTAAGAAAATGCTGACGGCCTGGTTGACCAATTCCTGAGGCCATTCTCCGTTTTTCTCCCACTGTTTTCTCCCTTTATTTCTTCACCTAATTATTTTGGTTTCTTTGCTTGTAAGTTCTCTCTAAGGCCATTTCCTCACACAGGCAAAAACCCAAGGGAACTTAAGGGGGGAGAGAGTAGCACTTGAGCAGTCAAAAGGAGAGAAAATGGGATCTATTACAGCTGCTGTGATTAATTAACAACATATTTGCTGCTCGCAACAATATATTACTATCACTATTTCGCACATGAGGAAATAGAGTCACAAAAAGATTAAATAGCTTGCCCAAGCTAGAAAGTAGAGGACCCAGACTTTGAAACCTGGGTATCTGGCTCCAGAGGCCTTTTTCTTAAACCTATGGTGTTGTACTATCACCATATGCAGTAGGAAGTTATTAATATCTGGTGCTGAGCATCTGGGAGGACCTGATGAAGGCTGGCTAGCATGACTTTGATCTGATCAAATGAAGCAAAGAGAACTAAGATGAATTTGTGGTGGCCAAGGGAAGTTAGCTGAACAGAATGCTATATATTAATGAAGATGTTAACCAGGTGAAGATGCAAGGGGTGTGATAGACTGTCAGTGCAGGAGGAGTGGAAGCCAGCTACGGCAGTGACAGAGTCAAAGAGTAGTTGGATAGTTGGTATGTACCAGGCTCTACCCACTTTAGCTGACTCGGGGGGGACTTATCTGCAATGCTGCTCAAAATGCAATGGTTGACTGTTCCAAGACCTGAATGGTGTGTTGACTGTGTATCATATATTGCTTTTGTAAAGGTTTTTCCAAGTATTTAGAGTCCTACATATTTTCTGATGAAGTTGTCACATTTGGGGCAAGATCGTGAGCTAATAAAGCATCTTACTCCTGATGAAGAGAAAAGATGTTTCATACAATTTGTAGTGGCTGGCATGGACCCTACACGACATTAAATGTCCTATGTCCCCGTTAGTATTTCTGGTTCAGGCAATGCCAAATAGTCTCAAAATATGATATTAAATAGTCTGTTATAAGACAACATTTTCTGTACACTTCAACTCAATAACTATAGCCTTTTAATAATACTATACATATAGTTCTAGTTTGGTTTTGGTCTGGAAGGTAATTTTTTCCTCAAAGAGATGTAGGAGTTCTTTCTGTACCTAGAACTCTGTGATTAAAAAAAAAAAATTACCTAGATAAAGAGAAAAATCTGAAACGCAGGTTTTCAAAATTCATATTGACAATGTAGGAGCCATGATTTCATCCCTACTTGTTTCCTCGAATTATGATATAAAAAGGAAATGGACTTACAGAAAAACTTGTATAATATCCAAGCTGAATAAAGAGGAGGAATAGTTAGATAGCTACCCGGGGCACCAACACATCACATGAAAGGTCACCTCTATGAATGAATGAGTTGCTTGGGGTAGGCCCACAAAGGATATACCGAGGTAATACCAGATGACTGCCATAGGCCTGACTTCCAAGGACAGTGGGTTCTGTTACCTGCAGGCCTTTGGTACACAAATGGAGACCTGGTGGTCCTCTGACCCCCAGTGCCTCCTTCTGCCAAGTACTTGGTTCACATCAGTGTTAGGTAAATATTTAAACAACGTCAGTTTAAGGGCCTAATTGGTAGTCTGCTTGGGTCCCTGGGGAGTCCAGTGTTTTGCTCAAAGCTGTGTACTACCTAAGGGAACATATTAAACTAACAAATGTGAATCTATTAACTTGATACTGCAAAAATACTAACCAAACCTAACGACTTGGTTCTTTATGCTGACAAGATATAGAGGCAGCATTGCACAGATGAGAGAACGTATGACCAGTCCAGGGTTCCTACCCAGAGCCTGCCTGTAATCAACACTGGGGATTTGGGCTAATCATCTGAGCCCTGTAGCAGCTGCGTTTTTCATTTAAGTTTCTGTGTCTCACTTATACCTCAACAGATCCTGATGGTAAGAGAACCAAGCCAAAAAAGTTTCTTTGGAAAACTCTGAAAAGACATACACTTCCAGGTAGAATATAGACCAAGGAGAATATGTGATAATGTTACAAAATCTCACAGACTTGAGCCCTGACTGGTGTGGCTCAGTGGATTGAGCACTGGCCTATGAACCAAAGGGTCGCCGGTTCGATTCCTAGTCACAGCACATGCCTAGGTTGCAGGCCAGGTCCCCAGTAGGGGGTGTGTGAGAGGCAACCACACATTGAAGTTTCTCTCCCTCTCTTTCTTCCTCCCTTCCCCTCTCTCTAAAAATAAATAAATAAAATCTTTAAAATAAAAAGTCTCACAGGCTTGACCAAAGCAGATTGTTTTTTATGAATTCAAAGCATTTTTTTGCTGGAAGGGATCTCAGAGAGTAGGTAGGGTCTAATTCGCTTTGCCCATCGAAGCCTAGAGAGGTTGGTAAAGGCCACATAGATTTGCCCTAATGTTTAAAATTGCCAAATGTTTAGAAAACACCTTCTCAAAACAATAATTACACCTGGAGTTGCAAATGGAGCAGGAGCAGGGAATTTCGTTCTTTCCCCTAAGCAGGGTTTTAGTTGTTTCCAGCTTCTTCCCTTTAAACATGAAGTGAAAGAATGTGTTTATGAGTTTTGCTGCCTGAGTTTTGCCTTGGTGTTTATTTCAAGTGAAATGTTGCAATCACAACTATACTTCTCGCTACATATCTTTTTCCAACAAATTTGGCTCAAAAACTGGCACTGCTTCTTAAACATTATATACTATTCACTGTAGAAAAGGGAAACCTCAAAACTGAACAGAAAACGACCTTGAATCAACACAATTCATTCTGAAACCATATTGGAAGCTTAGAAGGGCAGGGTGAAACTCACTGTGACTTTCACTCACTTTTGGGCGTAATGCCCAAAGCAGCCAACTTTATGGGAAGAAACCTGTAATAACCTCTTGGTCGGGGTCCTCCAAGCAGACACCAAACTGAAACGAGACGTGCAAGATTTTTCCTAGAAGATACCAGGGCCAGCCTCGTGATTGAGCTGCCCATGCCCTGCATTTAGAATATATGCTTTAACTGCTCTGCTGTCCCTCCCTTGAAATTCTCTTCTTCCCCACACCGAAATGGATTTATTCAGGAAAAAGAAAAGGTTACAATCCAATGCACGAAGATGTGGCAAACCACATGCACACACTGTTGGAATTCCTAATAATATTTGAACAAAGGATCCTACATTTTTATTTTGTACTCAAATTATAAAGTTGGTCCTGGAGGAAACGCCTGTGAAAGAAAATGGATGGGGAGTGAGCCAGGGAGGGTGAAGTGGTTCTGGCTGACCTCCGTGCAGATCTGACCTTGAGTGAAGGTGAGGGGAGAGCAACAGGGACAGGGTGGAAGCTCCTAGACTGCAGTGCAAGCCAACCAATGTTCAGCAAGCTCATCGCAGAGTTGAATCTTCAAGCCAAATTGGCAGTCAGTGGAACTAGGAACTCAGTGTCACCAGGAACCTTCCTGCCTCTGCACTGATGCTGGCTTAGTCATTGGCTGGGAGCAGCTGTGACAGAAGAGGTTTCTGCACAGACACCAAGATGGAGTTCAGGGCAGCAGCAGGGCCCCTGGGTCACTTACAATCCCTGCTGGAGGTCTGTGAGACACAACGTCAGGACTCAACAGAACATTCTCTTAGGTCTGCCTGATGCCTCTGGAGAGTCCACATTAACATCAGCATCCATGTGAATTTGCTCTTGCTGCTGCAACATACTGCCTCAAACTGGGCGGTTTAAAACAACACAAAATTAAAAATTTATTGTATTTTTTTCCATTACCATTCAGTCCCAGCATTTGCCTTTCTCCCCTGTAATCACCACACTGTTGTCCATGTCCATGAGTCCTTTTTACTTTTTGCTCAATCCCTCCATGCCCTCACCTCCCCCTCTTCCAGCTGTCAGCCTGCTCTCTATGAGTCTGTCTCTATTTTGCTTGTTAGTTCAGTTTCTTCATTAGATTCCACATATGAGTGAAATCTTTTGTTGTTTGTCTTTCTCTGACTGGCTTATTTCACTTAGCATAATGTTCTCCAGGCCCATTCATGATGTCTCAATGGGTAAACTTTTATTCTTTTTTTATAGCTGAGTAGTATTCCATTGTGTGAATGTTCCATAGTTGTTTTATCCACTCATCTACTGATGGACACTTGGGCTGATTCCATATCTTGGCAATTGTAAGTAACACTGCAATCAACATAGGGGTGCTTATGTTCTTTCAAATGAGTGTTTTGGAGTCCTTTGGATACATTCCCAGAATTGGGATCACTGGGTCAAAAGGCAGATCCATTTTCAATTTTTTTGAAGTTATCTCCATCCCGCTTTCCACAGTGGCTGCACCAGTCTGCATTCCCACCAACAGTGCAAAAGGTTCCCCTTTCTCCACATCCTCGCCAGCACGTGTTTGTTGATTTATTGATGATAACCATTCTGACAGGTGTAAGGTGATATCTCATTGTAGTTTTAATTTGCATTTCTCTAATGATTAGTGACATTGAGCATCTTTTCATAAATCTATCGGCCATTTGTCCTCTTTGGAGAACTGTCTATTTAAGTCCTTTGCCCATTTTTTTTAACTGAGTTGTTTGTTTTTTTGGTGTTGAGTTTTGTAAGCAAAGTTCTTTATAAATTTTGGATATTAACCCCTTCTCAGATGTATCAGCGAATATGTTCTCCCATTCTGTGTCTTGTCTTTTTCTTTTGCTACTATTTTCCTTTGCTGTGCAAAAACTTTTAAGTTTGATGTAGTCCCGTTTGTTTTTGTTACTGTTGTTGTTTTTGTTGTTTGTGTGTTTCCCTTCCATGGGAGATATATCTGACAAAATTGCTAGAAGCAATGTCCAAGATTTTGCTGCCTGTGTTTTCTTCTAGGATTTTTATGTTTTCAGTGTAACATTGAAGTCTTTGATTCATTTTGAATTTTTTCTTTTGTGTGGTGTAAGAAAGTGACCTAGTTTCATTTTTCTGCACATACCTGTCCATTTTTCCCAACACCATTTATTGAATAAACTATCTTTCGCCCATTGTATGTGCTTGCTTCCTCTGTCAAATATTAATTGACTCTAAATGTGTGGGTTTATTTCTGGGCTCTCTATTCTGTTCCATTGATCTATGTGTCTGTCTTTATGCCAGTAATGTGTTGTTTTTATTACTATGGCCTATTTATTACTATAGTATAGTTTGATATTCCTCCAACTTTGTTTTTCTTTCTCAGGATTGCTATTGCTATATAGAGCCTTTTGTGGTTGCATATAAGTTTTTGAAATATTTGTCCTAGTTCTGTGAAATATGTCATTGAAATCTTGATAGGAATTGCACTGAATCTATAGATTTCTTTGGGTAGTACGGACATTTTAATGATGTTAATTCTTCCTATCCATGAACACTGTGTGTGCTTCCACTTATTTGTGTCTTCCTCAATTCCTTTCTTCGGTGTCTTATAATTTTCCAGGAACAGATCTTTTACATCCTGGGTTATTCCTAGATATTTTATTCTATTTAAAGCAATTGTGAATGGGATTGTTTTCCTAATTTCCCCTTCTGTTAGTTTGTTATTGTCATATAAAAATGCAACTGATTTCTGGATATTACTTTTGTATCCTGATACTTTGCTGAGTTCATTTACCTGATCTAGCAGTGTTTTCTTGGTGGAATCTTTGAGGTTCTCTATGTACAGTGTCATGTCATCTGCAAATAAAGACAGTTTTATTACTTCTTCTTTTCCACTTTGGGTGCCTTTTATTTCTTCTCCTTGTCTGATTGCTGTGGCTGGGGCTTCCAGTGCTATGTCGATTGAGAGAGATGAAAGCAGACATCCCTGCCTTACTCGTGATCATAAGGGGAACGCTTGTCGTTTTTGCCCATGGAGTATGATGCTGGCAGTATGTTCGTCATATATGGTCTTTATTGTGTTCAGCTATGTTCCCTCTATTCCCACTTTGCTGAGAGTTCTTATCATAAATGGGTGCTGGATTTTATCAAGTGCTTTTTCTCCATCTACTGATGTGATTGTGTGGTTTTTATTCTTCATTTTGTTTATGTGGTGAATCGCATTTGTTGATTTGCCAATGTTATACCAACCTTGCATTCCAAGAATAAATCCCACTTGATCATGGTCTTTTTGATGCAATGCTCTATTCAGATTGCCATTATTTTGTTGAAGATTTTAACGTCTATGTTCATCCGAGATATTGGCCTATAATTTCCTTTTTTTTTTAAATAGTGTCTTTATCTGGTTTTGGAATTAGGGTAATGCTGGCCTCGTAAAATGAGCTTGGGAACCTTCCCTCCTCCTGAATTTTTTGAAATAGTTTGAGAAGGGGAAGTGTTAATTTTTCCCAGAATGTTTGGTAACATTCACCTGTGAAGCCATGTGGTCCAGGGCTTTGGTTTGTGGGTGTTTTTTGATTACTGCTTCAATTTCATTATGTGTAATCTGTCTATTCAGATTCTCTGATTCTTCCTGATTTAGTTTTGGATAATTGTATGTTTCTAGAAATGTATCCATTTTGCCCAGATTACCCAGTTTGTTGGCATATCATTGTTCATAATATTTTCTTACAATTCTTTGTATTTCTTTGGTGTCAATTGTTATTTCTCCTCTTTCATTTCTGATTTTATTTATTTGGGTCCTCTCTCTTTTTTTCTTGATGAATTTGGTTAAAGGTTTGTCAGTCTTCCTTGTCTTTTCAGAGAACCAGCTCTTAGAATCATTTATCTTTTGTATCATTTTTTTAGACTCTATTTTGTTTATTTTTGCTCTGATCTTTATTATTTCCTTCCTTCTGCTCAAATCAGGCTTTGTTTGTTGTTCTTTTTCAAGTTCCTTTAAGTGTAAGGTTAGATTGTTTATTTGAGCTTTTTCTTGTTCTTTGAGATAGGCCTGTAACTCTATGAATTTCCCTTTTAGGACTGCTTTCTGTGTGTCCCACAGATTTTGAATTGTGTTCTCATTTTCATTTGTTTCAAGGTATCTTTTGACTTCTTCCTTGATCTCATTGTTGACCCATCATTGTTTAATAAAATGTTATTTAGCTTCCATGTCTTTGTGTGTTTTTGAGTATTCTTCCTATGATTGATTTCTAGTTTAATTGGTCAGAGAAGATGCTTGATATGATTTCAATCTTAAATTTATTGTGACTTGTTTTGTGTCCTAACATGTGGTCTATCCTAGAAAACGTTCCATGTGCTCTTGATCTTGTGTGTCATTTAAGGCCACTGTCTCCTTGCTGGTTTTCTGCCTGAAAGATATGTCCACTGAAGTCAATGGGGTGTTAAAATCCCCATCTATGACTATATTTCTGTATGATATGTCTTGGTGTAGGCATCTTTGGGTCCAACTAGTTTGGGACTCTTTCACCTTCCTAGACTTGTGTGTCTTTTTCCTTCACCAGATTAGGAAAGTTTTTGGTCTTTATTTATTCAAATAGGTTTTTGATCCCTTGTTCATTCTCTTCTCCTTCTGATATTCCCATGATGCAGATGTTGTTATGCTTTATGTTGTCCCAAAGTTTTCTTTTTTTTTTACCATGGCTTTTTTTAAAATATATTTTATTGATTATGCTATTACAGTTGTCCCATCTCCTCCCCACCCACCACCCTGCACACCCCTTCCCCCCACACTCCCCCTCCTTAGTTCATGTCCATGGGTCATATATATGAGTTCTTTGGCTTCTACATTTCCTATACTATTCTGAACCTCCCCCTGTCTATCTTCTACCTACCATTTATTCTACTTATTCCCTGTACCTTTTCCCCCTCTCTCCCCACCTACCCCTCTGATGATAACCCTCTGTGTGATCTCCATTTCTGTGATTCTGTTCCTGTTCTAGTTGTTTGTTTAGTTTCTTTTTGTTTCTGTTTTAGGTTCAGTTGTTAATAGCTGTGAGTTTGTTGTCATTTTACTGTTCCTATTTTTGATCTTCTTTTTCTTAGATAAGTCCCTTGAACATTTCATATAATAAGGGCTTGGTGATGATGAACTCCTTGAACTTGACCTTATCTGGGAAGCACTTTATCTGCCCTTCCATTCTAAATGAAAGCTTTG
>VMDR010028152.1:0-13289 GCA_007922815.1 Macrotus californicus
TTCTATTGAAAGGTATAGTATCCTGGTAGCCTAGAACAAAGATTAGAATTTAGCAGCATCCTTTAATTTATATGCCCACTGTCCTAAAAAGAATGAATTGCTTTTACTCAATGAAGTCAATATTTTACTAATTTTATCTTTTTTAAAATCTTGATGGTACTCAGCACTTATCATAACAATTTTTATTATAAAATACAGATTTTTTCAAAGGTTTTATAATTTTGGGTAAATGAAACATTATTTCAACACACATAAAACTGTTCAACACCTTCTAATGTAATATTTAATTTAGTAAATAAAAATAGCTACCACAAAGAAATCTTTTATAATTAAATGATGACTGAAAACTTCTATGTAACATTTTCATCTAAATAGAAGTATACATCTCCTATAACTACATCACAGATCAGATGAACATGAGACTTATATTTCTAATTCCCATGTAATTAATAATTTGATGATGAATGGTGGAAACAGGTTGGTTATCATACAAAGTAACTTTATGTACTTTGAAAATGATTCTATTTGTTTATAACTGTGGTTGTAATAGACCCAGGCAAATACTTAGTTATGATCTACCTGAAAATACAATGAATTGTAATGGCTCTATTAGGGGCTTTGTGTTTCTAAGACCTGGGCGAGTAAATGAGCTGTCTCAGAGTGTCAGCTGAAAGGGAGAGTGGCAGTAGGCACCAGTTCTGAAGTCTTCCTAGCATTTCAGGCCAGTTTTATGAAATTATTAAGACCCAGTGAAACTCCTCTGAGATATATTTTAAAATAATCTAAACTTATTAAAGAAGGATAACATTAAATTTAAGGATAGCCTTACATCCTTTATCATCAATCTTTGCACAGTAGGTACTAAGAAATACAATTGACTGACAATGATTTTATATCTTCCTCATCGTTCCTATTTATCTACTGTCTGTGCTGGCCCTATGAAGTGCAATTTGAATTAGGCTCCCTACCATTCTTCAGGAGCCTCCATTTAACACTATTCAGTGTTCTTGGAGCAAGACCAAAATAGAATTGAGAATTATTCTTTCAGAGAACAGATTAATGAGAACATGGAGTGAGAACTCCTTAGGACAGACTGTAGCTATCTGAAAGATAAAATGATGTAGATTTCTATCATCAAAGAGGATTCTTGGCAGGTATACACTTGTCTAGTAAAAGGGGGTCGTCTTTTATTTTCCCACTCCTACTTCAGAAAGCATCTTTCTAGATCTTCTTGTCAGGATTCTATGCTTAATATAAAGATACTGTGCTCTTTATTTTGTTTCCTTCAAGCTTTTAAAAAAATTTCATTGCTCTTATTTATTTATTCTGACTAGCATATTTTGTGCAAAATAGCCAATTAATATTTAATCCAATACCTCAAGTTCAGTTTAATTTTTTAAGAGTATGTTCTTTTAGGTTTCTTATGCAAGGACAATTCTTTTTGGTAACTATTAGCAAACAGGAATTAGCTAAAAAGTAACATACTCAGTATGAATATTTTGTGGTAAGCCCCTGATTCCCTTAAAACACGAATATATAAGCATTCCATAATGTAAGAAGGGAAAAGTGAGGCACTTGGCCCCACTACTGACAGAGAATAAGTAGAGAGGGCATAATGATGAGGGACTGCACAGTAAACACCTGATTCTGAGCAGTACACTCAAGCTTCAGGTGGAGACACATGGAGTAGGAAGAGAAAGGGCAGCTGTTGACTGTGGCAAGCCCATGAAATAACACTAGAGTTTTAAAAACAATTTTTTTCCAAAGAAAATAAAGATACCACAAAAGAATACATTTGACTGATACTTTCTATAACAGGTTCATGGACCGAGATTAAGAGAAAACATGAAATCATTGAAAGCTCTGTAAGTTACTTCCACCACTTCAAAAACCCGAACAGATCATACATTTAGCAATGACAAGTTTGTATACATCAATTAAAATCTTAACTCTTTTTGCTTTCTTTGGGTTTACATTAGTATGGTATGACAATGCATAGTACACATTACTTATCAGAATATTAGTTCAGCAGTATGATGATGGTGGTACTAATACAAGAGGTAACATATAGATTAAGTTTTTCAAAAATATTTTCTCTTTCCTGCATCACAGCCATAGGACATCACTTCCCATATATTTAATTTTAGATTTATCACACGATCTGCTTAGGACAAGGATGTCAGAAGATGGGTTTGTATAATTTGATGGACTCTCTTGCATCTCTGCTCTTATCTTGAGAACAATGTAACCTCAGTCATCTGCTGATGCAAAAAGAAACTCTTGGAGTAGAACCGGCCCTAAACAGCTGCTCAAAGCCACCTAACTACCAACCATGAATCAAACAATACCAGTTAGTTCACAAACACGTGAAGAAAAAACAACCCTTATTGTTGTATACGCTAAATTACAAGTACAGCCAATAAATACTAAGAGATCTAGCTAGAAAATAGGGAAAGATGCTTCTTTTCCTGATAAGAAAAATAAATTTAGAGTTTATTTATGTATAATGAGTATTTTTGAAAATGTTTAAGAAGACTGACTTGGAATTCCTCTTTACCCAAGTCATTTAATTGGATCTGTAGAGAGATAAGTTTATATTTGGATGGTCATAAAAGACGGCAATGACAGAGGAAAGGGTATTAATATACAAATTCAAAAGAAAATTAAGATAATATGTATGTGATAGTTACTTGCACTTATAAATATTGCTGTGTGATAATAAAGGTGGACTCTGTAAACAATTCACCTTACAGCAGGTATGATGTTGAGCATTAGCAGTAGAGGGCATAGGAAGGAAATTGAAAAAAGGGGATATTTCTTTCCCTGGTTTGCCTGTCCTTCTCTTGGCTTTTTCTTCCTTCTGCCATACAGGTGCATGTCCAGAGCACACAGTCCATAGATAACTTTGCAGCCTCAGTTCCAACCCAGTTACCACCTCACCACATTCTTTCCAATGAGGACACTCATGCTAGCCATTCAGTGAGAAGGCTGCTGAGTCAAACCTCCATGCACCCATGTATGTGCCTTCATCAACCAGAGGCATGCCAAGTGACACCTAACAGAGACACCATACATGTCAGGCCTCCCATTCCCCAGTCATTTAGCAGCTCCTAAAGCCCTGTTCTCGTTTGTTGACCTACTAACCAGAGTTGGTCACCAGTACCTCAGTGGTTGCTTCCTGGTTATAATTCCCAGAAACAATTTTTACTTATCTACCTGGACAGGTGTTCTCTGTTTGCTTGGAAAGTATAAAGTAACTTATGAAAGTATCTTTCATCTAGCTAAAACCAGAAAATCTCTCTACCAACTGGTGAGCTGCCACCATACTTGCCCCAGCAATGTCTCAAACCTAATCCTGGAAAAAATATTGCTTCCAACTTTGTTTTTCCTTTGATACTCTCCTTCATCCCTATTATATTTTTTAGAGTTATCCTTCCTTTTTTTACCATGTATAGATAATTCTTTACATTATCTCTCCATTTCAAATTACGATGTGGTTTCTGTCTCCTGATTGGATTTAAACCGCTAAAGAATGATGTTGAATTAATTGTGAAGGTGAAGAAAAGAGTAGTCAAGGGTGTTTCTAAGATGTAGCCTGATTAATAGTGGCACCCTTGACTGATATATGAAGTAGGAGCAAGTAGGGGAAGAAAATCAATTTAATTTGAATCTGGACAATGTGAAGTACTTGTAGGGCATTCAGAGGAAATTAGCCATCAGGTAGTGAGATAGCATAACGGCAGCTTGGTGGAAAGAGGGCAGATAGGAAATATGAATTAATGACTAATCAGCATTCAAGAGCAAGTTGAAATTATGACAGTGGAGGTGTTCACCTAAACTTCCAACATATGATGAATGGTAGAAGCAGAGACTCAAGGACAGAAATCCATGGAAGACAAATGCATAATGATTGCCAAGGAAAACTTAGAAGTATTTATGGAAGAAGACATTTTCTCAAGTATGGAGTGACTAGTGATGCCAAATATAACAGAAAATTGTATAACATGAGGTCAGAAAAATATCATTAAATTTGGCAATTCAGTTCTACTAAGAAAAAATGTAGTTATTTTTTTAAAATTGAAACTAACGAATCATGTTGAAAAGTAAATGTCAGGTGAGATGACAGAGGGTAGTTTTTATGTGTGTGTGTGAAGTTTAAGTAAAAAGAGAAGATAAAACAGTATTGTGCGGGACACATGGAAATGAGGCAAAGCAGGAATTAGTTTTTAGCACGTGGGAGCGTCATGCATAATTAACGAGAGAATGCAGTCAGAGAGAGAAATTAAAAGTAAAAGGGATGCAGAAATAATGAAGAAAACTCAGTCTCTGGGAGATAGAAGGTATTAGGGTTAAAGACACGTAGAGAAGTGGATTTGAAATCAACGTGGTACTTTGCCCTTCGTAACTGGAGGATATCTTTGGATTTACAAAGTCATGCAAGAAGGGCAGGGGAAATTAAAGAATTCTGTGCCAAATGACAAATCTTCTCAGTGAATTGATCTACTGAGATTGATGAAATGGGGGTGGGGCGGCAAATATAATGCTCTTTAAAGGAATTATATTTAGAATATGTTGAAAAGCTTGGCTTAGGAATTTGTGATCGATATATATTTAATAGCAACAATTAGTGGCAGAGTATGTAAGTACATGTTTTTGTTTTGATGTGTGTATATATATATTCAAAAAGTTCTTATTTGCAAATATATTATATATATATATATATATATATATATATATATATATATATACACACATATATATATATATATTTACTTTTCCCAGATTATTTTTGATAAACATTTCCCCTAATTTGTTTTCAGCTGGCACTGAATAAAAGAGACTATTACATTGCCTAAATAACATTTAAGTAGAATTCCACACAGCACTCAAAGTAATTGCAAATCCCTATTTTGGATTGCTTTAGACCAAACATGGAATGGTGAAAAGACCATAATTTTGGTATGAGAAAGACCTTGTTGACCTTAAATATAAAACAGATATTTTTCTCTACTTTTGTTATTGACGTTTTTACAGGTGTCTACAAATTCTCCCCCTTTGCCCACTTCCACCCAGCCCCTGCCCCCCTTCCCTCTGGCCATCACCATACTGTTGACTGGGTCCATGGATAATACACATATGTTCTTTGGCTAATCATTTCCCCTTCTTTAATCCAGTCCCCCCTCTCCCCTCCCCTTTAAGAGCTATCATTTTGTTCCATGTGTCCATGCCTCTATTGCTATTTTGTTCATCAGTTTATTTTTATTAATTAGATTCCACATATAAATGAGATCATATAGTATTTGTTTTTTTCTGACTGGTTTATTTCACTTAGCATAATAATCTCCATGCTTTTGCAAAAAGTAAAAGCTCCTTTTCTTTATGACCATGAAATATTCCATTGTGTAAATGTACCACAGTTTTTTTTTTTTATTCACTCATCTGATGAGCACTTATGCAAAGAAACTTTATGCCAACACTCACTCATTAAGAATACCAAATTCTGGAGGGATCAGGCAGGGATAAAAATACTATGTAAAAAAGAAAATAATTTTTGTCCTTCAAAATGGCATCTTCATACCTTATGTCTTCCATTACTAAAACTATACAAATTCTTTCCAACTTAATGTGAAGTTTTAACTCTTAGAAACCCCAATTCACATTCAAAACAGCTAAAAAGAAGTACTGAGACTAGCCTTAGAATTTTACTCACATCAACTGGTACCACAAACGATGCTGATGAGTCAAAATGGCTTGAAGCCTAAATGGCAGAGACACACGGTTCCCATACAAAACAGCAAAAATCAAACCAAGTCCCCAAAAGGCAAAGCTAGCAAAGAATAACTGTAACTGAACACTGAGGTTTCTTTCTTTTCAAATTTAAAAATTTTATGAACTTCTACTGTCACAACCTTCTACATATCTTCCTACAAACTTCACACACGATTTTACCCATTCAGAGATAACCATTTTAGCCTAACTCACTTCCAATCCTTGTCCTTTGAACAGTGGAAAGGACCACATTTTAACTCTGTATCACACAGCTAAAGGACCATATTCTAACTGTATCACACAGCTAAAAGTCTTTAGTTTTTTAAACACACCCCAAAACTTTTTGAAACACATGCTTTTTGTTCCTATTCCTTGCTAAGTCCTCATTGTGTAGTAGGGCATTGGGTGGCATTTCCCTTTCACCAAAGCAGAATAAATTTGCTAAGGAAGCCACCAACTGGGAAACGCAAAATGGAAAGAAAGGACTTAGCTTTGGGAGCTCCTGCCCCTTTCCAAAAGAGGAATTTTAAATCTTTTCAAGAGTGCAGGTCCAGCTTTCCTTTCAGTATCAGCCAGCAGCAGAGTCCCAGCCCTCCTCAGGTGACACCTGCTTCATCTGCATGTGGTGGATCCAAGGCTTGACTCCCTTAACTTTAGAGAAGAGTATATTGTTATCAGGATGTCATAGGGATCTGTCCACTGCTTGACTAACTGCTGCTTAGGGCCTTGAGTCTTCCAGGTCTTTATAAGGCTTGGTCTCCAGGACAGAATGGATACAAGGGCTTGACAGCCAGATAGACAGACCTGCAATGAGCAAACTTGTGCAAAATTGTTGGTGTTTGCCCTGAATCTTGTACATATTAATTTTTAATTCAGGCTCTAAATCTGAAGGGTGCATACCTAAAACAAAGATTTGGAAGGTTCTCCCATAAACTATTTTACATGGACTCAATTTAAGCCCTCTTCTAAGTACTATCGTAATTCAGAGCAAGGCAATAGGAAGTGACTGGTCCCATTTCTAATGCATTTGTTGGCATGTTTTCACCAGGGTCTTCTTTATTGTGTGGGTCATTTCTCAGACTTTCCTATAGACTGAGGTCTCCAAGATACATGTGCTTTCCATTGAACCTGGAGTGCCTGTCCAATCTTCTGGGAAATCTCCAAAATTAATGATGGTCTGTGGTTGCTTTGAATTATTTGAGAAAGTCCAAACCCACTCATCATTAGCCATTTCCCATAAAGCCAGTCCCATGTGTATATAGTTCCCAGTCAGGTGTCATCAGTAGCTGGTCCAAGCAATCATGCTGGAGGGTCAAGTCTCCCCCTGAATCTAGGAGCAAGGTGGCCTGGTCCAAGGTTGTGGTAGTCTATAAGGGAACATTTGGGTTGTCTAACAAACTAGAAGGGTTGGGAACCACAGAATGAGTGTCCTGGACATTGTCATTTATAGCTACTGGTTGAATCCCCTCTAAGGTTTTCCTTTTAAGGGGATATTGTTTCTTCTGTGGGATCCATGCCACTTCTTTTAGGATAGTTTTTAAGGGTTGGATGTTAACTGCTGTGTCTGTGGTTCCATCAGCCCAAATGGCTTGATCAACATGTTCATTGATCTTGGGTGAGATGAGTTTATCATTGGGTCCTTCTGGACAAGTCAGGAGTACCTGGAGCTGGAGAGCATGTCCCAGCAGGGATTTTACACATAATTGCTCCTTCTCAGGAGAAAGTTACTTGGGCATGCAATTTACAAAGAAAATCTCAGCCCAGCAATAGAATGGGGAAGTCTGACAAATAGAGAAAACTATGCATAAGCCTTTGATCCCCAAGCTGAAATTCTAAAGGTTGAAGACACACCTGTTTTTGAAATTGTCCAGTTACTTCAGTAACCTTTACTGCAGCTAAACTTTTCTTGGTTAATTTTGTATTTAACAAGGAGTACATAGCTCCCGTATCTACAAGGATATCAATTAGCTTGTTTCCTACTATCAGTTGTACCTGGGGCTCCTGTGGGAAAAAAATAATAGGTTGGGAGATGTCTAGGGAAGTCCTTGGGCCTACCCATTTGTCCTCAGATTCCACTTCCCTTTCTAGCATTTCTCGGTGAGGAATTTTATCCACTTTATTTTTCCTTTTGAATTTCGGGCATTCCCTTCTTCAATGGCCCTCCTCCTCACAATAGTCACATTGATTGGTGCCTAATAGGTCTTTCCCTTTTCCTTTCAGATTCCATCTCTTCTGTTTTCCCCACTCTGTTTCGAAGAAAATGGTGGCCTGCCTTAATTTCCTTGTTTCCTGGTCATTGTAAGCTGTAAAGGCTACCAACTAGGAGAAATTCATTCCTAATGCCCCACCTAAACATTGGAGTTTCCTTCTGATATCTGGGACACTCTGCCTAATAAAAGTCATGTTTACCATCTGGACATTTTCTAGTCCCTGTGGGTCAGCATCAGTGTCCTTTCGGTAAGCCTGATGGATCCTTTCTAAAAATTCAGAAGGATCTTCATTGGTTTTCATTGAACAGCAAATATCACATTCTGGATTTTTTGCTAAAGCATCCCTTTGTTAAACCCTTCCAGCATGCACCTTTTGTAATGTTCTAGAAAGGCTAGGTCCCCACTATTTGTGCCCCATTTCAGCTCTGTCAATGGAATTGCCCCAGCTGGGTTGGTGGTCCCATTGGGACTCTCTTGGTAGAGGCACTGAGTCTCTTCATTAGCTTTATTTACAACCAACAGCCTTCATCTGCTGTTAGCAGGACGTTCAGCACAGCTTGCATCTCCGCCCAGTATCAATGAGGATCGGCAACAAAAGGACATGATAAGATCTGTCATTCTCTGAGGATCCTCCTTATATGAAGAGTTGGAATTCCTCCAATTTAATAACTGTGAAGCAGAAACCAGAGTATGGGACCAATAGTAGCCAGTGGGTTGGCTTTCCTGGTTTACTCCACGTACAGGGTATTGCCTCAAATGGAATTATCTTGCTCTGGACAGAGATAGTTCCTGGAAAAGTTGGGTGCTGTGATGGGTCTTTGATGGGGAGACCCTCCCCTCATCATACTGGGGTGGGATTGGTGGCTCTCTGGGCTCTATTTCAAGGGTATCAAGCAGAGGAAGTTTTCCTGCTGCTAATTCTGGGTCCCCTGAGTTCAGGGCATTAATGAGAACTTCCTGTGCCTTATTATCATAAAGCAGTTTTGAGGCCACTTCCCTTCTATACATAATTCAGTGGTTCCCTTTCCTGATGAATCCCTATTATATAATGACATAAGTGCCCTGATGGAATGGATTTCATCCCATTTGCCTAGTAGTTGACAAAACAAATCTGAATGCATGATGATATAGTAATTTGGGGAACTATTTATGGGCCATTTTCCCCCATAGTCCAAAACATATATAGGCCATACAGTGTTACAATAAAAAAAACAATTCTTCCTTAGACATTGAATGATGGCTGTATATGGACCAGTCTGCTAAAATGCATCCCAGTGGGCTGCCTCCAGGAGCCAAAACAGAACAACCCCTGATGACCTCAACATGCATACAAAAAGCAATGCCACAAGAACCTAGGCATCTGGGAACATATAAACAACACTTGAATCCACACCTACATTATTCCAAACAAGTGTTCACAAGCAAGCTTTAGTGTCTTATCTTTTGCCAACTGGTAATGCAAATTGTGGCCCCCAAAATCAATGGCTCCTCAGAACTTGGGCTATCCTCACCCCCTTTTAGAGTCTGCCCCCTGGTCACGCATTTCAGGTGGCTGCTGCCTTGGGCAGGAGCGCGGAGAAATTCCAGGAGAATGGGGAATCCCCACAGTGCCATTCTTGGGGTCGGCCTGCCACAGGCAGTTAGTGCTCCGCGTTAGTCACAATTTTTGTGACTGAACAGGAGTGGGGTTTAGCCGCCTGCTGTCCCCCTTAGGCAAGTTCCAGAGGCAGAAGTTAGTTGAGAAAAGGAAAGGTCTTTTATTCAAAAGCTACATTGTATCAGAGGATGGCAGGACCCTGCTTCAAAGCCCATTCCCTCCAGAACACCCAGAGGAGAATCCAGGCACCATTTGCCAGACTAGTCAAAGGCTGTTCTAAGAGTTCCCACTCCCATTTAAAAATGCTGTCTTTTGGGAACCGCAGGCAGCTATGGCACGATCATCCAGGTGGTTTTGTTCCCAGGTGCAGTCCGGCTTTAGGCTGCTTTGTGGAGTCTACGTGTGTTGTCAGATCTGCCATTCAGCAGGAGGCTTCCAGGATGAAAAAGGTCCCTTAGGCCCCAGCCTACATCCATGCCGTGAGTCCAAGAGGAAGTGCACATTTTTCCAATTCCTCTATTTAAATCTCCTGGCCCAAACTTCCAAATGCTCCAGGAGGGTCTGCCCCCCCTCAGCCAATCCCATCCTTTGCCCAGGCTAGACTGACAGGGAATCAGCCAGTGACCTTTCAGTTTCTGGGATAACATCTGACCCACTGAGCCACACCAATCAGGACTGCCCATGTTTTAACTGGATTGTTTGTCTTCGTGGTATCTACTTGTGTTAAGTCCTTTATATATTTTGGAATATACCTTTTAACCCTTTATCAGATGTAGCATTGGCAAATATGTTTTCCCATGCTGTGGGCTCCCTTTCATTTTACTGATGCTTTCTTTTGCCGTGCAGAAGCTATTTAGTTTGATATAGTACTATTTCTTTATTTTTTCCTTTATTTTCCTTGCCCTAGGGTATATATAAGCAAAACTAATGCTATGAGAGATGTTTGAGATTATACTGCCTATGTTTTATTTCATGGTTTTGTGACTTACATTTGGTCTTTTATCCCTTTTGAGTTTATTCTTGTGTATTATGTAAGTTGGTGGTCCAGTTTCACTTTCTTGCATGTATCTGTCCAATTTTCCCAACACCATTTATTGTAGAGATTGTCTATACTGAATTGTATGCTCTTGCTTCCTTTTTCAAATATTAATTGAACATAAAGATGTGGGCTGATTTCTATGCTCTTTGTTCTATTCCATTGATCTAAATGCCTGTTCTTAAGCCATTACCAGGCTGCTTTGATTACAATGGCACTGTACTATAGCTTTACATCAGGTATGTAAATTCAAGAAAAGGGAAGACTTCCAAACATTCTATATGAGGCCACCATTAACCTAATATTTTTAATTTTTAAGTATATTTTACTGATTATACCTATTAAGTTGTCCCAACTTTTTCTCCCTTTTATCCCCCCTCTACCCTGTAGCCCCCAAACCTCCAGCATTCCTTCCCCCCTTAGTTCAAGTCCATGGGTTGTACGTATAAGTTCTTTGACTTCTCTGTTTCCTATACCACTCTTAACCTCTCCCCGTCTATTTTATACTTACCAATCATGCTTCTTATTCCTTGTCCTCTACCCTCCCCACTGAAAACTCTCCATGTGATCTCCGTTTATCTTGTTCTGTTCCTGTTCTAGTTGTCTGCTTAATTTTAGTTTTTGTTTTTTAGCTTCAGTTGTTGATAGTTGTGAGTTTGTTTTCATTTTATTGTTCATAGTTTTTTATCTTCTTCTATTTCTTAGATAAGTGCCATTAACATTTCATATAATAAGGGCTTGGTAATGATGAACTCCTTTAACTTTACTAATTATAAAACCAGATAAAGACACTACAAAGAAAGAAACTTATAAGCCAATATCCCTGATGAACATAGATGTGAAAATCTTCAACAAAATATTAGCAAACTGAATCCAACAATAATGGGATTTATTCTAGGGATGCAAAGTTGATACAGTATCTTCAAATCAATAAATGTAATGCACCACATAAACAAAATGAAAGATAAAAATCACATCATCATGTCAATAGGTACATAAATGTATTTGACACAATCCAGCATCCATTATGATAAGAACTCTCAGCAAAGTGAGAATAGAGGGATCATACCTCAACATAATAAAGACCATGTATAATAAAATCCACAGTCAACATCACATTCAATGGGCAAAAACTACAAAGTATTTCCCTTAAGATCAGGAAGAAGACAGGGATGTATGCTTTTACCACTCTTTTTTTTAAAAATGTTTCATTTATTTATTTTCAGAGAGAGAGGAAGGGAGAGAGAGAAACATCAATGCGTGGTTGTCTCTCATGTGGCCCCCACTGGAGACCTGGCCTGCAACCCAGGCATGTGCCCTGACTGAGAATTGAACCAGTGACCCTTTGGTTTGCAGGCCAACACTCAATCCACTGAGCCACACCAGCCAGGGCTTCTTTTACCACTCTTATTTAACATAGTATTGGAAGTTTTAGCCACAACAATCAGACAAGAAGAAGGAATAAAATTCATCCAAACTGGAGAGGAAGAAGTAAAACTGTCATTATTTGCAGATGACATGATACTATATATAAAGCAACCTAAAAATTCAACCAAAAAAACTACTAAAGCTGATAAATGAATTTGATAAAGTAGCAGAATACAAAGTAAATATCAGAAATCAGTTGCATTTTTACAGACCAATAATAAACTATTAGAAAGGCAACCTAAGAAAGCAATTTCATTTACAACTGAGGAACGTACAAATAGGCAGGAACATATACCGTGTTCATCAGTTGGGAGAATTAACATCATTAAAATGTCCATACTACCAAAAGCAATACATAGATTCCACACAGTCTTTGTTAAAATACCAGTTAAAGCACAGATATAGAACAAACGTTCCAAAAATTTATATGAAACCAAAAAGGCCCCAAAATAGCTTCAGCAATCGTCAGAAAGAAAACAGGCAGTTATTTTTACCAGTAAAAAATGGTTTATTTGATAAGCCAGGTGATGAAAGACAAATGAAATACCATATGATCTCACCTTTAACAGGAAACTGATCAACAAAATGAACAAGCAAGCAAAATATAGCCGAAAACATTGAAGTTGAGAGCAGGCTGACAGTGACCGGAGGGGAGAGGGGAGGGGATAAAGGGGGAGAGGGGTGAGAGGTTTGCAGGAGCAATTATAAAGGACACACGGATGATAACAAGAGGCGGTGGAGATGGGGAGAGGTGGGGTGAAAAGGCAGAAAACTGTCCTTGAACAACAATTAAAAAATGTTAAAAAATAAGCACATAAAAGCAAAAAAAAAAATTTTAAAATTTTGTTTATTTGGGAGTAGCAGAGAATCGCAATTCTGGACAAGCATGCTATAGTGAAAACTGTGGACAAGCACAGCAAGCAAAGGAGAGGAATGTTACTTTGTAGAGAAAAGATGAGAAAGTTGGAATGTGATGATGTAAATGACAGTCCATTGGAGGAAAGCAAGGGTTCATAAAGGTGATGGCTTTTCATTGGCTGAATTGCAATGATTTCCAATGGCTGGACTTGCTGCTAGGAAAAGAGGAAATCTCTCTTTCTCCCACTGGGATGCTGAAGTACAGACATTTCTTACTGGGAATGAATGCAAGGTAGGCCTCTTCCTGGGGGTCTGTAGTGGATGTTTCTTCCTGTGGGGTGGCAATTGACACCAAGTGATATATGCATGAGAGCTCTGACTTCCTTTCAAA
>VMDR010028153.1:0-13274 GCA_007922815.1 Macrotus californicus
AATCCCCTAAGCCTTACCAGCCAGAGTAACCAAAGAGTATTCTTAAATTCTAAACAAACAAGCAAACAAATTCTTAGCTCAGACTCAACTTCTTCAGATAACATAAGATCATATAAACCCTAACCAGCCAAAAGTTAACTTATTCCCACCCACCAGTAAATAAGAGGCACATACTGAGCTAGTGAAAAATATTTTTAAAAAATGATTTTCAAGAACTATATAAATTCAATGCCTAATATACAGAATTTTAACATAAGCAAACACTGATTATACCAGTGATTTGAAAATCTCATTACAGATGGCTTCATCAAACATCAAAATTGCTTAACCTACTTCAAATTACTACTGTGGTCCCCACTTTTCTCTTTAAAACGTCTCTTCAAACAGCAGAGGGAAGCAGATGCTGGCTGGGTGGAGGGGGTGAAGGAGTGGCTCCCACACGTGCTCTGTGTCGTGTGATTTTACTGTTGTGTGGCACCAGATGGAAGGAAGTTTGGAGGACCAAAGGAAATCACTACTGATGAGTGGATTAAGACAAGAAAAGTAAACCATTGGCTCCTCTAAAGCATTTTACGTAAATATAATTGGCATAAAAGAACTTACTTTCTCTGTGTCAGTCAAAACTGCCCTGCTACATGACCATCACTGTCCTAGAGGGGAATTTCCATGCTTTGAAAGACTTGCCTTGAAGAGAAAAGAGAAATCAAAACACATCACTGGGAAAATACAAATATGTTATATACCTAAATGTGTATTTGACTGAGAACTAGAATAGTAGTTATACTAAATTTTTAGACATTCAGAAATGGGGAAAATCAATGCGAGAAATATTTGTGGAAAAGCGAGAGAAAGCTTGGGTATGTTGGGTGTTAGAAAGTAATTTGGTCCTTGAATAAAGACTAAGTCTTAAAAAAAAAGTAGGTATCCTGGCCTTGGCTGGTGTGGCTCAGTGGACTGAGTGCTAGCCTGAGAACCAAAGGGTTGTCAGTTCAATTCCTGGTCTGGGGCACACGCCTGGGTTGTGGACCAGGTCCCCTCTCCTCAGTAAGGGTTGCATGAGAGGCAACTGCACATTGACATTTCTCTCCCTCTCTTCATCCTTCCCATCCCCTCTCTTTAAATAAACAAATAAAATAAAATAAATTTTAAAAAAGTGTTTTTAAAAAAGTAGGTACCCTGTATTTGAAATGTATAATTATTAAGCTTAACTTAACATTTTATGTCTTTACTTTCTAAATAAATTAGAATGGTCTTGATTCATAATTTCCCCAAATATGTATACAGAATAATATGTCATTTTTCTAAGAGGGCTAGTATTAGAAAAATTATGTTTTGAAAAAATTGGCATAATAACAATTGCTTTATTGTATCACACAGAAAAAAGTAAATGCTTATACTGAAAAAAGATAATTTACACATGGACTTGACTAAAATAAGTTATAAAAATACATATTTTCAAATACGAGGAAATACACATACTTTTTAATGTGTCTTTCTGTGTCAGTCATGCTCAGAACAAAACTATACAGTAGATATCAGTATTCTCATTTTACAGATAAGGAAACTGTGGCCCAGACTGGTTAAGTAACTGGTCCTAAGTCACACTGCAAATAAACGAACCAAGCATTCAACTTAAGATTGCCAGGCTCCCACGATGCAGCTCTCTGCTCTGCACGGTAGTGCTCACATACCAGCCACGCCGACGTGGACCACATCACTCCTTCATGCCGACTACAGCCTTTATTTGCACTTGGCATCATCACAGTAACTCCCACGTTATCCACGTAGCCTCCCATTAGAATGAATTTGTTGTGCTTTCTCCAGAATCTGTGCCTCGTATATGGCACCTCCATAACTATTTCAGTGACGGCTACTGAAGGAACAAAGCCCCACGTTGCAGTGGCTAAGACCTCGGCTTTGTACCACAGAGACTTGGACTTCCTTTCCCATTGACCACTCAATGGCTTTAGGACATGCTGGAGGTTGTTTAGAATTTCTGAGACACTCTCCCAGTTTTTGAAAACAGAATAACAATGTGTACCTCACTCCACTTACAGAGTTTAGACCACCTCATGCACACAAAACACCATGTGCACCAGTGTCGTGGGCACGACTTGCACGTTGTGACCCCCAGAGCCAGGGAGAGGCCAGAGGTGTGCAAGAACATCGAGGAGACCTGAAAATACCTAGGAGAATTTTCATCTGGCTAGACCAAAAGGATATTTTATGGATACACAATTCAATGCAATTACAATAAAGCGATTAAGGAAGCATCTTTGTTTCAGTGTATATGTGACCATGTGTGTGTATATGTGTGTGTGTTGCACAGATAGGATATAGAGTTTCTCCCACCCATACAGAAAAAAAGAATTGAGAAAAAGTCATGCGGTTTATGGTAGAAATGGAAATCAAAGTGCGCTTTATATGCTTTCTAAGTACAGAGCTGTGCTTTCACGTTCCTGTACACAGAGGCTTGTTATGTGGGTCAGTGTTGTGCATCAATGTGGAAAGTGAGATCATTCTGGACATGAGTTGCTCTTGGGTTCAACATTCTAGCCTCAATTTTTGAACAGATAACTGTCTTCAATTTGCTCGAGTTGATACAATGATTCCCTGCACATGTCTTTAATCCCGGGAAGACTAATAATTAAATATAAAGGAGATAAAATAAATAAACTGATGGATTCTATTATTTAATGGTAAGAACAGGGATACAATATTAATCATTAGAACAGCATGCATGCATTTGGCATTGAGAAGTCTGTAATGTTTCATGAAGTCACTCTAGATATTCTGAAAGATGGCTCTTGAGATTTCGATTTGAAACTGGCTAGTTAAACAACTGATCCAAAGTTGTTACAACAAGCCGGATGGTATCACCGCGTCGTGACAGTGTTTCAAAGAAAACTGATACGGTTAAAAGAACTCCCCACTCACTACGCTGAAATTGTTTTATGTATTAGATGCACCAGATTTATTAAAATGTGGGGAAAGTTTGGCTTGTAGTGCCAGTATTTAAATATTGAAAAATAAAATTGAAGCAACATATTATACGTGAAGATGCAGTTTAAAATATCTGAAGGAATGTAAGTTACCAGTGAAATGACTAATGAGATTTCAAGTTAAATGTAAAGCTAAGCTGGGCCATTTCTTATGATTGCCACTTTAATAAAATAGTGGTAATTTATCTCTCGAGTAAATGCAGTCTTTCCGTACATAAGAGTTTCAAAGAAAAGTTACACTGATGACAAAAAACATTGGATAAATATTAGTTGCTTTTCATTGTTTTTCCTATCACACTACCAAGATTTAACTGTTTCATATTAAAATTGTTCCGTATTATTCTGTACTGGATGTGTGTGTGTGTGTGTGAGTATATATATTCATTAACAATAAAAATAATATAAAATTTTAAAATTCATTTCCAGAGGGGTACTGACTGTGTCTAACATGATTATGTTTATGGCCCCAATATCTAATTTAATTAATTCATATAAAATGATATTAAAAATCACTCTCTTTACTGACCTGTGATGGGAAGTGGCAGTTCTGAAATTAGCTGAATTTGTCCTCATTTTGGCATACAAAAGAAAAGTGAAATCTGAGCTTTCTGGCACACCAGGGAGAGAGGAGACAGGAAAAAGTTTCTGTAGGGAGACAGAAGTCTGGAGGCCAACAAAATAATCCCTTATTAAATTTTAACATTGCCTGCACCATGCTAAAACTCCCCTGAAATACACCCCAAACGTTAGGAAAAGATTATATCACATTATGATATTTTATTAATGGTGCATTAGAGAATTGAGAGAAGATTCTGTCCAAGTTTAGGACAAATGGAGCAAGAGAAGATATCAGGCTGCAGGCACACAGATAAGATTAGCAACCGGTATCAAGAGAAAGCAGGACAGGCGACAAATCACCAGGGAAAAACAGATAAGAATCCCAGTGGGATCCTGCCAAAATCTTGGGAAATTTATCAGCAATTCTGGGAGGTCACTGAGATCACAGATGTTACATGGCCTTAGTGGTCAAATAACGTATTTGGGCTTCAAAACATTGAAGTGACCCCAGAAAGTTGATATCTTAAGAACAAACATCTCATTATAAGAACATCCTCCTACAAGGCTAAATGTCATCTAGCTTTACAAGTGGGAAATTTAAATATTAGGAACATACATCTTAAAGAGAGCTCTGGCATGTTAAACACAGAGCCAGAGTTAAGCATCGGAATTCTGGGCTCTGGTCCTGGATTTCCCAACTATGTGACATGAGACCAATCTCTGAGCCTCTATGGTTCTGACTGTGAACGTACATTACCCTAGCTTACAGCGTGCCAGCTGCTCTTCTAACAAGTGTACGTATTCAGAGAAACTGACCTTTATGGTAACCTCACGGTTCTGTTAGGCTAACCTTTTACATCTTGAGAAAACTGAGGTACAGCGATGTTCAGAAACTTGCCTGAAGCCATGCACTGAGCAGGCGGTGTGTGAACTCGGGAAGTTCGGCTCCAGCCAAATAGTGATGACTCCCTGCTTTTCTCGTTCTGAAGACTGATTTATTCTTGACCTCAGCAACCGTTTGCCAAGTTCCTGAGACATCCGTGGTGATATCATTTAGAAAAGCTGCAGTCCCATTTCTAATCTCAACGAGCATGTCATTCTAGAAGAAAACCAACTGCCAACATAGAACTTATACATAGATGCCGGACTTTACTGTGCACATATTTTATGATGTACAGATTCTGGTAATAAAGGAAAACAAGTATGACTAACATTTCTAATTGTTCCTCTCATTATTTTACAGAGACTAGACCAATATTTTATTTATCTATTCTAAAAATATGTAAAGTACCTGTCATCAAAAGTGACTTTGACACCCAAAACCATTTGAACAAGTGGTGGGCAGATGACTGGGGAAATGACTTCATACAGGTCAGTTTACTGGTATATGCTCTGCTTATTTTCGATACTTCCAGGCAGTTAAAATACTATGTGTTATCACCAAGTTAAAAAAAAAAACATTGTATTAAAATCCAACAGAAAGGCTGACTTGTCTTTATCCACAACTGGTTTTGGCATTTTGAGTGCACTGACAGAGTTGGATTCCTACTAAAATGACCAGGGAGTGGGGCGGCACGGAGGGATGCTCCCCCAACTTGCTGTGATGGCTTTTATGAGCAGTGGCTGTCACTGTGCCCCACTCACTCCTGAACTCTGACTTCTCCTGACAGGGTTGAAGCCCCCCAAAGGAACCAGAGAGGGGGTTGGCAGTAGCTGACCCTTCACTCCCCCGGGAGCAAGGGTCTGATCCAGCCATGCCCTGGGGACTCTATGGGCAGCTTCCTGTGGGAGGTTTCAGCTCCGCTGAGACTGGGCGGGTTGGTACCTATATCTGGTCATAGGGTTAGGAAGCCGCTTTGTCAGCCTCGGCATTCTCGTTAATAAAGCTGTCGTTTCAATCTCTAGCTGCCGATTCCTCTGTGTTCTCTCGCTGTCTTTCTCCCAACAGAATCAAAACCTAAGCAGAGAGGTAGAAGTGTCATGTATTTCCCTCCTCAAATAAAGTTGCCTCCATATAGATTAAATCACAGAGTTTTCACTGGACTTTCGTAAACACTTGTCATATTTCCATGTCATGTGTATGCACGTGCGCAAAATACAAAATTGTGACGTGGAATCATTTACTAAGCTATAGATTGTGCTACCAATCAGAGGTCAGTGATGGAAGGGTCTCTAGTACCTAATGTAAAAATTCATCAGCAATAGCAATGATTATCCTGTAGTCCTACAGACAAGATGAAATGCATGGTGATAGAGACGACAATGCTCACCTAACCTGTCCACGCACACCCTCCAGAACCTATGACTATGTCAGGCTACAGGGCAAAGGAGAATTAAGGACTTAGACAGAATTCATATTGCTAATTAGCGGGCATTGGCTTGGGTGGCAGGGGAGATTATTCCTGGATTATCTGGGTGGGTCCAGTGAAATCACAAGAATCTTTAAAAGTCAAAGAGGCTGGATGAGGAAGAGGAGTTAGAGAGGTAGCAGAGATGGCAGAGGAACATAGCCCGACTCCGAAGATTGAAAATGGGGATGTGAGCAAAAAAAAAAAAAAAAAACAAGAATAAAAACAAAAACAAAAAAACCGGGTGGCCTCTAGCAGCTTGGAAAATGCAAGGAAACAAAATTCCCCCCTAGAGACTTCAGGAAGAAGTGCAGATCTGGCAACATGCTGATTTTAGCCAAGTCAGACCCACTTCAGACTTCTGGCCTCTATAATTAAAAGATGATACATTTGTTTTGTTTGAAACCACCCAGTTTATGGGAATTTTTTACAGAAACAGAGACAAACTCTAAGAAAGCACAGGAAAGGAGGTACCTAGCGCTCTGGTTGGATGATTAATGGAGATGGGCCAGAACCTTCCTATCACTTTAGATATGACTTTATTAAGATTTTCACAATTATAAGCCTCATTGCTCATCATTTATTAAAATATTTATATTCCAGTGGCAACCATTCATAGATGAGTAATGTGTACAACTCCTGTACCCTCTGGTTTTTTGCATGAGATGACTTGATGTATAAACTACATGAAACTAAAAACAGTTTTGGCACATCTTAAAAAATGTTTAAGTAAACATTATGATTTACAAACTCTGCCAAGAACTGTCACAAAAAAGAAAAAAAAGATAAGAAACATGAACACTTTTTTAATACCAGATGTGAAGCAGTTTCTTCTCGCGTGAAGTCAAAATGCATTAGTGACTCAGCACTGTGGCAGCCAGCACCCTGGAGGTTGGCTCTTTAAACTGCAGAGACGGCTCAGGACCTGCATGATCTTTATGGGAGAGCCAACAGGAAAGTCTGCAGAGAAAATACCGAAATAATATTTCCTACCAGGTAGTCACATTTATTAATTTGGGGATATAATATAGTAGGTAATACTAGTTTTTCTTTTGAATCTCCCATTCAACATTGCCAACCCATCAGGATACCAAATACAGTTTGCCCTGTACCAAATGCCTGAATTTTTAAAATCATCTTAGCACTTCTACACCTGGAAGAAAACGCACACACACACACACATAGACAACCACTTCACTAAATCTTGATTTTGCATATTTGCGAAAAATTATCACCAAATAAAATTTTTATGCCATAGTTTGAGTTTTATTTGCCCATCACAGATCCACACTAGAAAAACATAAAATCCATTTATTTATTAAAGTATAATTTAAATATAATTAGATTTACGAAGCTAATGGTTGGAACTCACTACTGATAGACTGAAGATACATTTTAAAAACAAAAGTTGTTACTTTATGTTAGATAAACACGCATTCTGTAAGGTTATGAAACTTACTTTGTGTTCTTCTCTTTCAGTTGAGTTGACACACCTCCCTGAGACTGCATTTTCCCCACGAGGGCCATGAAACCAAAACATGACGCGTGTCGGTGAGTAGCATTGTCATTTACCCAATCTAAACGAGATAAATCACTGAGCCCCACGCAAGTCCATCTGCCACATTTAAAACGTTATTGACATACACCAAATTGATTCCAAACGTGCCTGTTGGAGTTGGTACTGCGCTCATAAGCTTTGACGAAAGATAGAGAACAACAAAAAGTTACGATTGTAATAACACTTTCTATATGAATTACCCCTGGGCACAATTTCAATAAATAATGTGACTAGTTTCCCCCATGCTTTTTTTCCTAGTATATGCTTAATCTGATTATTAAAATGTGATTTTAGGTCTGTGGTGTCTCATAATAAAATTGCTCCAGTTTCATGTCTCTCTTATAGTTCATTTTTCTGATAATTTAATTCCTTTTTACACTTTATTTTTATTGTGTTTTGCAAAACCATATGTCACTGACAATTGGAAATTAAAGAGCAAAACTAGCCCTCTCCATAGATGGTTTGAGAAACACTGCTACAAAATCCACCTCATGTTAAAGATAAAGTAGTCAAGTACCAGTTTCTCACATGAAAACCAATTTATGTTGTAGCTTGAGGCCCAAAGAATGTTCGTAAGTATCGCACTACAAAGTGGAGTCATCTTTACCAAAGTCTTGTAGTGTGTTGGCTCTTAGCCCTGTCTTGTTAAGAGCTTAATAACCAGGAGGAGGGCAGATAAAGAGTGTGACTTTAAGATTTGCTGTTAGCAGCACCTGGGAGTAATCACTAATGCACTGGAAACAAAATCAAGAGAATGAAAATGTTTTTGACCATTGGGTATGCTGTACAGAGACCCAGACAAAGATTTACAGAAATCTGGTACTTTTCAAAACTCAGTGGTATAATTTTAGAAAAGATAAAGCCTCTTCCTTTAAATAAATGTGTAGGTTTGAATTGGACATATATGTATATTGTCACTAGCAGGACAAGGTTCGCCAAAATTCTAACACAGAGAGACACTCTTTGTGCAAAATATAAGGTTAGGATGGGTATCAGGGTAATGCTGATCCCGTAAAACCAGTTTGGAAGTGTTCCCTCCGTTTCAATTCCTTTGGAAGCGTTTGAGAAGAATTAGTGTTAATTTTTCTTCAAATGTTTGTTAGAAATCACCATTGAAACCATCTGGTCCTGGGCTTTTCTTTGGGAGGTTGTTGATTACTGATTCAGTGTTCTTACTCAGTATTGCTCTGTTCAGATTTATATTTCTGCCTGATTCAGTCTTAGCAGGCTGCCTATGTTTTTAGAAATATTTCTATTTCTCCTAGGTTGTCTAGTCTGCAGGTGTACAATTTTTCATAGTAGTCTCTTACAATGCTTTGCATTCCTGTGGCATCAATTGTAATTTCTCTTCTTCATTTCTGCTTTTATTTATTTGAGTTTTTTTCCTTGCTAAATCTAGCTAAAGACTTGTCAATTTTATCTTTCTGAAGAATGAATTCTTCGTTTTGTCAATCTCCTCTGTTGTTTTTCTATTTCCTAAGCCATTATTTTTGCACTAATCTTTATTTTTGCTTCCTTCTGCAAATTTAGGCTTAATTTATTCTTCTTTCCCTAGTTCCTCGAGAAGCAACGTTAGGTTGTTTATTTGACAGCCTTCTTTTTTGTAATGTTGTCATTTATAGCTCTAAGCTTCCCTTTTAGAACCACTTTTGGTGCATCCCATGAGTTTTTATATGTTTATGTGTTCCATTTTCATTTATCTCAAGATGGGTTTATATCCCTTTTGATTTCTTCTTTCATCAATTGTTATTTCAGATGTGTGTTCTTTAATTTCCACCCATTTGTGATTTTCCAGCTTTCCTCCTGCTGTTGATCTCTAGGGATCTGTTTGGCTCAGCAGCAGGGCAGAGCCCCTGGCTGGGAGCAGGAATGCAGTATCGGGACCAGAGTGCTGGGGGCTGTTCTCCGTCTACCTGGTCCGCCGTTGTCAAGCCTCACCAATTCTTCAGTGATCCCATGAGGTAAGACCCAACCGGGCTTCCTGCGAAGTATCCCACAGTGCTGGGGAAACGAGATCCCCTTTGGGTGCTCTTTCTCCACTGGAGGGCCCATAGGCCCAGGGGGCCCCCTGGGTGTGGCATGTGAAGTTTTAGGGACCAGTAATGTGCTCAGCGTGTACCTACTCTTCTTGCCTTCCTCCTGCTATCCTCACATTTCTATGCATTTGAGTGGGTGGTTCACCCTCACCCCTGTATTCTGGGATTTTAATAATGTGTCCTGTCTACAGATTATGGCTACCTGCTCTTCCTGTGGGAGAGGAACTCAGGAACGACCTATCTGTTTTGAGGACTGACTTGTGATGCCCTGTAGTTGAGGCTGGAGACACAAATCTGGGTGGCAGGCTTCCTATGCACAGTGGCTCGTGGCCTTACAGGCTAAAATTGCCCACCGTGAGAAGTCGCAGAGGTCCAGGAGCTACAGGCTAATGGCGGCTCTTTTGGCTAAACCAAAGCAGGAGCCAGAGCCAGGACACCTGGTTCTGGTGTCGTAGCTGCCACCAAAGGCCAACATATTGTCTCATTAACTTTTAGCACAAAACCAATTTCTTTCAATTAAGAAAACACATGAACACTTTTGCTTCTAGTTGCAAATTTCAATCTGGCTATAACAGCTTCATGTTCATAGCTACAGTGTGAGTGACACACTACTGTGCCTTATGAGATAGTATTTCAGGGACTATAAGTGACTTCAAGGCAGCAGTAGCAAGTAGCCTAGGGTAATCTTTAGTGAAATATTTGGGCACAATATTATTTGGCCAACAATAACCTGTGCTCAGGAGGGGATGCACATAGCATTATTCGATTTTGGAGTGACTGGTACATAACTATGAATGATTAAAAGAGACATAGGGAACAAAAGGGGCGAAGTCAATGATGAAACCTGGGGTTCATCTTCTTGTGTCCCAGTCCTTCACTGAGCGCTGAGCATGAGATAGTACTTTCAAGGATGCTTGTTTGCTTGTTTGACAGGAGTTTGTTTGAATAGGTACCTCTCTCCATGCTGAAAGGTCCCTAGGCTGTGAATAGTTTCATTAGCATATCAAAACCCTTCCAAAGTGTTTGGAAGATTTTCTTCTTTTATGTGCAGGTTTTCTCTGGAAGAGGCTGGTAAGGAGTGTGTCTTGGGCTAGGAGTTTTGTTTCAAGGTCAGTGAAGTATCAGTGTGTATGTTGCGGTCAAGTGAGAAGCTGGTGCATACTCTCTGGGGACACTGCTGGCAAGATCCTGAGATAGTTTTAAGAAACTTGAGAAATTGATGATGAACATTTTAAATTCAGTTTGTTGTGAGGATAAAACATACACTTTGACAGACTACCAACGCTTTTGTCCAAGTTTAATTACAAATTGTAGATTTGTAACTTTCCAGTTCGCAATGAGTAACTATCATTTTGCAGTAATCAGCTGACACGTTCAAGAAATATTTTAAAACATGGATTTGTTGCCTAAAATAAAATATATTTAAGACCACTTAGGATATTCATGTGTTTTTGTTTACTAGTAAGCACTAGAGTAACTTTCAGGACGTTTTCACATATGGAACTTGTCATTCATGATGTGCCAAAAGAACTGATCACTTATGTTACTATTAAAGATAAACTGAAGAATATTAGGAGTATTGAGTTTATTTGAGGAAAAAAATCAATACGAATTGGGCAGCATCTAATGTAGCAGATAGAAAGGAGCTCCAGGATGCTGGAGTAAACAAAAGACTTTTTTTTTTGTAGGTACAAGGGAGCAGGATAAGGCAGTTAAGACTTGGCAAAAAATCGGGTTGGTTATTGTGAGGTCATTTTCCTGTAGTTGATGGCAGGGGTCTGTCAGGCAGGTGGACTCACTAGTGTTGATCAGGGGACTCCCGATTGACTGTTCAAGACTCTGTTTCTGGAACAGCCAAAACTGTAATTAAGTTAAGTCTCAGTGTGGTAATCTAGGGCTCTATTTAGAGCCTGTTGTCTTGTTTTTAATGTTACCTAGATGTTATTTTCTGCATAGGCAGGCTAAGTGATCATAAAGATTCATTTTTACTCTAAAATTATTTCTTTCACCATGTATATTGCCCATTATTTACTATGGTCTAGAAAATAGAAAACTCCTAACCAGATAAAGCCTCCTTAAGATGTACTAACTGAAAAGAATATACTACACTAAAGAACATAAATGAAGAAGTGAAGATACATGTTTTCATCACCCAGATTAAAAAAGTAAATATCATTTTATCTTCAAAATCCCTATGTGCCTCTAAGCAAGTTGGCCTTACTCAGTGTCTGAAACTTAGCTGTAAACCATTTTTTGCAGGTTTTTGAAGAACAGGAAGGCAGTCATGGTTACTACTGATGTTAGAAAATCAGAGCAGAGCGAAGCACACAAAAGGAAACCATAGAAAGGCAGGGTGAAATTCTGCATATAAAGTTTGGTCAAATTTCTGGAAGCTCCAGAAAGTAGGATAGCATGCAACAGCCTCTTGGCTAAAAGATAAGGCTACAAGAATAGAAGACATATTTCATCTGCTGTCCACAAAAGGGAAACAGAATTTGAAGTTTGGGTTGAGTCAAGTTAAACTTCTAAAACACAAGGATGAATAAACCTCTCTGTAAATTTAATTCTAGGGGAATAGGAGGGAATTTATATTTGAAGAATTAATGGACACAATTTTCCTTCATTTGGCGAAAGGTGCACATTTACAGATTTAAGAAGTTCATCAATCTCAGGCAGAAAAACTACAAAGAAAACATCCTGTAGACACATCATAACCGAACTGCCGAGGAGCACACTTAAAGAGAACATCTCCAAAGAAGAGGTTTTTATAAGAGAACCGTTTTAAAAGTTCATGACAGCAATGATTGAATATGTTATTAGCATATTCATTCTCTCCAAATTCTCAGAGTATATTTATCCAGATAGATCATATTTTAGGTATAAAAGAATCCCTAGTGAATGTAAAATGATTGAAATCATACAAAGCATCTTCTCCAATCACAATGAAATTAAATTATAAATTAAGTAAGGGGATTAGGGAGGAAAATTCTAAATATTTGAAAACTAAACACATACTTCTAAATGTCCTATGGTCAAGTAATGAATAATAAGGAAAATAAAAAAAAATCTTAGAGCCTAAAAGCACTAAGACCTAGCCATACTGAGTCTGCTGTCTGGACCCCTGTTTAACGTGGCTGACATAGAGCACTCAGAAGTTAACAAGCTCCACCTGAAGAGAATTTGCCCCCACGCTCCATTCATTGTCATGGCCACCCATCATTCTCAATGGGGAGCGAGGACAGCGGGAGAATCCTGTCCTAAGAACAGAAGACGGAAGAGTCGATCAGCAGTGACAATGGTTGAAAACTGTAATTGATGTACGATGTCCTCTCCTCTTTACAGTCCGTGTGTCTTGGACAACCACAGTGCAGCTCATTGTCTAGGTTTGGGGCTGAGCACTTCGCTTTGCTTACTTTTGACCATTGCAAGGGCTATGGGATTGGATCGGGTTTTTCCCTGGCCATTTTATTTTTCTAGGTGTTTCCTGGAATAATTTGGATCACTTTTCTTACTACTCTTTTACTTTAGCCAAAATTGTCATTTCATACATGATCATTGAAGGAAAGGAGGAAGAAATTAAGTGTGTTCCTATCTCTTTAATTTATAAAGAGAAAACTTCACAAAACAAGTATAATGATTGAAGCTCTAAATAACTTCCTCCAAAATTTATGTTTTAGGTCAATTAAGTAGATGTATTTAAAACTTAATTTGAACTGAATGTTCAATTCAAGTGATGAATGAAAAGCTGTTCACATATTTTAAGCTTTTAACA
>VMDR010028154.1:0-13273 GCA_007922815.1 Macrotus californicus
TTTGGATTTTGATCAAGATTCTGGTTGGCTTCAGATTCTGGACCACAGCACTTACTAAGCACTTACAAAATGCTAGGCCCTTGCTTGGGTGTTTGTCCTTGAGTTACTTTTCATCTTTTGGAAAACACTTTAGCAGGAAGTCAAGCCTTTCAAAAGTATGCAAAAGCTTAGGATTCATGATACTCTTTTAAGTCAAAAGTAGATGCCTCTGCTTTTAGAAAATATTCGGAAGAACTGTTCCTCTTCATACAGAGGGCTATACTTCAGCTCTTCCATGTGTCATTCATGTCAAAGAAGGAGAAACAAAGAGATCTAGGCTGTGTCACTTCAATGTCCTCGTGTAGCCCCAAGTTCAGGAAGCACGTGGGAGAGTTTATAAACAAAGGACCCACGACTTTCTGTTCCCTCTACAGTACATGATTGAAACAAAGAAAACTGTAGCTTTCCACAAAAGCTACAGACAATATAAAGTGACAATACTGAGCTCTTTTGTTCATGAAAGTGCCTTTTGAAGAGGCTTTCTTGGGTGTACACTTCACCATCATCAGAAACAAATCTGGCTCTGCCCTGAAGATTGTGCCTAGGAAAATGTCTGGCACACAGTGGGAGCCGGTAAATGAATGAAAACAAGCAAATGAATGAAACTTAGAGGGACACTTGTAACTGAAGCCAATCCTCCAAGGATGAGGATCGTGTCAGAGAAAAAGATTCTATAACCCTCCTCACACCTAAGAGAAATTACTTGGCTAATATTATGAGCTGGGGAATGCTGTGTTTGTTATGCCTCAAAAATGACAAAATAAATGGAAAATCTTAGTTTTACGCTATGAACTGCAGTTGATCAGGGGTAGGACAGTGTAGCCTCTGTTTATCCCCACTTCGGGCCAGCTTTCAATGGCCGCGTGGGTTCAGCAACGAGGTTCTCCAGCCACCTACCGTCCAATTCCCGAACAAACATCAGAAACCCCTGTGGAGGATCACGGTTAGTTCTTAAAGCAAAAGGACATATGTGAATGACTATAGCATCGTTCATGTTTCCTGAAGAACTGTCATCCTTACCAATGGCCTAGAATGGGCAGAATACCACAGGACTCATTTTGCAACCCTGCAAAATTTTGCCGGCCAACAGTAAGTGGTGGAGACAAGTTGCCTATCTTTGTTCCACATGCCACTCCACTCACTGCAGAGGAGCTGAGGCTGCTGATGGATTTGCCTTGATGCTAGTATTTTGGGAAGACCACATCAACAGATCTTTCTTTCTGCACTGCTCCAAATGTGACTTCATAGAAACTTATAATTGTTCCACCACTGAGTTGTCAAATTTCAGGGCTTCTTTAAAAAGAGTTCAAAGCACTTCCTATGTTCTCCTTTTAGAAGAGGCAAAACTGCAGAACCTGACTTAGTTAAGAAGATGCTGGAGCTGCAACTCAGTCCTCTGAATTAACAAAGAAGCTTCAGACAAACAGCTGCCTCCTTTGGATCTCCATGCAAGAGGCACTTTTTAAAAATCCTTACTTAAGGGTACATTTATTGATTTTTTGAAAGCGAGAGAGACAGAGAGAGAGACAGAACATCAATATGAAAGAGAAACATCAATGGGTTGCCTCCCGTATATGCCCTGACCAGGGACCAAACCCAGAACCTAGGTGTGTGTCCTGACCAAGAACGTAACCCTCAACCTTTCAGTGCACAGGGGGACATGCCAACCAACCAAGCCACACCGGGCAGGGCAAGAGGTACCTTTACAGAAGGCACGAGCACAGGTAACAGGAGAAAATTATACACGAGGTTCTTCCCCAACTCCAGAGGTTCCTTCCTCTCTGTCCGCCCCCCGTTTTCTCTTACTGAAACTTGGAGTAAAAAAGGAGAGATGGTCTGTGTCCCGAAAGGACATGCTATTGTGCAGTCGACTCTAATTCCACAAAGTGGAATATAAGACTCGTATTTTCCAGAAGCACTGGGGTTTCAAAACAAATTTCGAGTTCTCTGTGGACTGCAAATGAACCTTGAAGCAAAGGCCTTTCTTTCAGTTAAGCACCATCATTAAGGATATGAGTTGTGTGAATAATATTGATTGAAAAACATTTAATTCATGCTTTTATTATTCCAGAGATCGATTACTGAGAGGTTGTTTTGTTAGGTGGTCCAGTAATCTGTTCATTTGATTCCAATCTGTTCGAAATGCAATTGCATGCCCAGATAAAAAGCTCAACAACTGAAGCACGTCAAACCTTCCCTAGTTTCCGTGTCACTGATGAACAGTTAAAATTTGGATTAACTTAGGTATGACATAATTTGAATATGTGAAATATATTTTACTTTCTGGTACTCTGGAAAGTTCAAGAATATTCTATATGCTTCAACAAAAATGGTTTTCAGGATGTGAATTGAGCAATGCAAACATTTATTTGTCTGACCCAAATCACTAGACATCTTCCATGTCACCTGAGACCTCTCCAAAATGTAGTTAGGGCACAAAGGTTCACAACAATTTCCTAAATGTTACCCCCCTCACCTTTATAGCCTGGCCTGGGTGAGCATTAGTTTGTGCCTATTTAATCAGGATGAAACTGGACAAGGCCAATAGGGTTAGTTCTTTTCACGACAGTTTATTACAAAGACCTGACAAACGGTCATGCCCTCAGTCATAAATGCATTTCACTCAGGAAGTGCTGAAAAATTAGGGATGTCTAATCATTTCTAGTTTTAAAGTGATGTAGGTACACTTCAGATGATGAAGGATCTGTTTTGATAAGTGAAGAGGTTATGTTGGACCTTAATGCTTAGGTTCAAGAATCTTTTCCCTCGGATGATTTCTCAGACCACAGGCAAGAATAACTCATTTACCTTTTACTAACCCTCCTCCCACTTCGTTGCCTCAGGGTCATCCAATTACCCCAAGGACGGGAAAAGACCTGAAGGAAACAAAGAAGTCAACTACGTGTTTAAATAGTTGTGGTTTTTTTTTTTAATCCAAAGCCCAGAAAGTCAAAGAATTTTGTATTTTAATAACCAGCTTTGGAACAGAAAAGGCTTCTGAGTTCCAAAACTTTGGTTTTTATTAGGACAAGTTCACACTATAAACAACAGTGTAAGGAAGAACGTAAAAAGGCTTAAAAGTTAGCGCTTCAGCCCCAAAGGAGATACAATACAACAGAATTGGCAGTGTGTGTGGCGAGGACATGGCTGGCGTGTTGAGGGAGGTTTTTCAGGAGGGAAGAGCAATTCAGCAAACTTTAGGAAGTTTGGCTATAAAAGGGGAGGAAAAGCTGAGTAGATAAAAGTGGGCAAGATGAAGGTTTTGTTTTGTCCTTTTAAAAAAAAAAAAAAGATTGGAGTGGCTGGAGATCATGTACACTCTCATGAAAAAGACCCACCCATTAGAGATAAAAAGTGGAAAGACAGAGGAAATTGTGCATAAAGCAAGCACCACAAGAAGACAGGAGTGAATGGGAACAGAACAGAGGTGGAGGAATCAGAGGAAGGAAAGCTCTTCCATTTTAACGTGACGAAAGATGGAATGGATGAATACAAATGGACAATTTAAAACATATATGTTTAAAACATACATTTAATTTAGATTTAATTCTATTTATTTTAGGTTTTATATATACCCAATCACCAATATTTGCAATGCCTTCCTCTTCTCACTCGGAAAAAGGATAATCTGCTTACTGAGCTATCTATGACTGTGCTGATGAAGATAAGGAGCGGGAGAAAAATGTCGGGCAGCGGGATGGACTGGATTGCTCCACCCGTAAGGAGTAAAGAAGGGGCAAGAAGATGAAGGGAATCAGTGTAGGGTAGAGAAGGGCAAAGGGGGAGAGTTGACTGATAGCTGCTGTGATGAAGCAGACTTTGGGGAGGAAGATGTGTGAAGAGAATATTTAGGCAATCTGGCTATATGATCTGAAATTAGTTCCCGAATGGTCTTGGTTGGTTCCTCAAGAAGCTTTCAGTAAAGGCCTTCTGGGGTCAGGTTTGACTTTCACTGTGTTGAACTGTCCTCAAGGCAAACGGTTTTATTCAGCTCATAAGGCTAATAGATTGGGTGGCAGGAAACAGAAATCTTGCATGGTAAGAGGTATGAGGGGTGTGGTTTGGCCAAAGATTTGAGGAAAGTAGAAAAGTCTTCAAATACGTTTTGGGGAGAGTGGCAGAAAGTATAAGGAAAGCACATGAGGATCGCTGAGCTATACTGAGGAGTCCAGCTGCAACTGGAGGTCCTGAACTTACCACATCTCCAACCTGGGCTGCGGCACGATTTTCTCGACCCGTGCTTGACAGTCTGGTTGGAGGCAGGAGAAAGCCCAGAACTGGACTGATTAAGGGTTGGTATCTGGCCTGGTAAGTGCCAAGGGCAGGCTTTGTTCATGTCTAAGTATCCGAAACAACAACACCTGACAAACAGGAACCACTCAGTAAGTCTTTATGGGATGGATGACTGGAAGGACTGAAAGTATGGGTAAGAGGGTGGTTGGAACGATAGGCCATGGCACCCAGACTGTATAGGGTGGGGGGTGAAGTTAAGAGAGGGCTGGAAAGGGGAGACAAAAGGAGACCAAAGGTTTCTGGGAGATTGCCCAGGTCTACCATCTACCAGTCACGTGAGCCGCATCACCTACTCAAGAACTGACTTCTCTGAGTCTTAAGCACCCCCTGGTGACTGATCCAGGGAGCGTTCAGGCCCAATATCCTCTCTTCTTGTTTCTTACTCCTCAAGAGCAACATGCACTTTCTTATGTACCCCTCTCTTCAGTGTTCAGGACTCCCTCATCTCCCTTCACGCAGTACCTTCTCACTCGTTCCCTACGCCTGCTCCTTCTCTCTCTCTGACTTGTGCCCCAGCTGCCTTAGGAGCTTCTCCCTCCCACTTTTTCTCTCGTCCCCATTCCCTTTCCTTTCCAATTTGTGAAAACAATCCTGATCAAGGCAGCTATCATTGAAGGTAAAATTCATGAAATGACTGAAATAAGGACAAGGACATCCTTACATTTAAAATTTTTTTCATTCAAAGTCTAGTAAAGTCAGTGAAAATGGACATAAATTTTAAAATAGCCATAGTACACACCATCTTGTAATTAACTTGCATTCCCCCCAGCACTAATGTTCAAAACATTTCCATTCTTGGGATTATGGCTCATATATTTTAATTATTAACATAGAAGTCCTTTAGCTATAAATTTTTTATTGCAAATATACATGATTTCTATTATAGGATAAGTTGAGCAGACTTTTAAAAGGTAGCCCAGAGATATTCACAACATTGTTCCTATAAAGGATTTGTAAAAAAATGAGCCTTCTGGATCACAACTTATCTGCCAGTTGGGGGTTAGATACAGTTTTGATTCCTGCTTGAATTTCCTGAAAAATCACAGTGAGTTATTTAAGGGATAACAGTGGCCAAACTTTCCAATAAGTCATCATAATAAATGGTTACGTTCTGAAAGGCCAACCAGGCGTCTTTTGGCTCCCATCTCCTCTTTACAACCAAGCTATTTTGAGGATTTCTATTCCTCATGCTCTTTTTCTTCCCAGCCCCGACACTATTTGTGTCCCCTCGGTGGCATTTTTCCACTCAGGAAAACTGAAATAAGCTCCAAGATTGCAGAAGAGTCTAATTATTTGATGATTGTGGGTTTTGTCTGGGAAAAACTCCAAACATAGATTTGCCATTTTAAGCAATTCCTTTGAATTCTCACTCTATTGTCAACAATAGTCTTATATTATTGGTTTATTATTGAATTTTTTCTTCCCCTTTACATAAGTTACCTAGGCACTACAATTTCCTCTAATCTCTTCTTATGTTTTATTCGTTGCTAAGTTCTTGAAGGACCGGACCGTTCTAGCTTTCTGAGTGGTGGAGAACACAGCCCTGGCTGTGCTCACACACCTGTAATCTTTTCCCTGGGCACCGTGACTGTTCCTCCTTCCTCGTCTTCCTCCTTCCTCTTCACCTTATTTAACATAATTAGCTGCCACACTCTCTCAGTTTTCCCTTTAAAACATATTTCAGATTCATCCTTTTCTCCATGTTCCCACTGGCACCATCCCACTACTGTCTCAGGTCACATGGTCAAGAAAGGCTCTTTTACACCCTCCTAGACAGCTTTCCTGCCACTTCTGCTCCTTCTCTGCCCCGCCCCCCAGCGCCCCACCACACAATCGGTCCATGCAGTGAATCATCCTGCTTGTCTCCTGTGAGGGCAGGAAAGCACCTCTCTTTTAATTCTCAC
This sequence comes from Macrotus californicus, assembly GCA_007922815.1. NCBI lineage: Eukaryota > Metazoa > Chordata > Mammalia > Chiroptera > Phyllostomidae > Macrotus > Macrotus californicus. Next base: position 6,237 of record VMDR010028154.1, read on the forward strand.
AATTCTGCGTGATGAGCGCTACTTTCTTCATTACACACGCAGGAAACTCACTCTCCTACATGTCACATGTTTTCTCCCAAATCGCCTAATGTGTAAGTATTGGAGTCGCTGCCCCTCCAACCTGAGAAGGAGGAGGCATCTCTGTTGTAACAAAAAGAAAGAAGGAAGGAAGGAAGGGAGGGAGGGAGGGAGGGAAGGAGAAGGAGGGAGGGAAGGAGAGGGAGGGAGGAAGAAAAAGAAAACTTGCATAAAAACATTTGATGTTTAATCACTTTTAAAACCAAGGAACTAGATAGACTTGCACTTATTACCATATCAAGGCCACTGATTTTCAAGAGATGGATTCATACAAGAGAAGTATAAATCCAAGTGTCTGCTCTTTAAAAAGTTTGTAAGTTATTTGGCTGGAGTATGTGTCTAGAACCTGCTGGATACATAGTATGTGCTAAATAAATACTTGCTCAAGCCTGGACCAGGGAATGAAAGGAGAGTCCTTGCTACTTTCTCATTTTGGCTTACCAGTAATTGCATTGTTTAGTCATCAGATGATTCTTAATATGAACCACTCTCTGACACTTCCTCCTGACCCAGCCCCAAAGTCTATCAGGACAACACACCGTTAGGAAAAAAAGATGTTGAGATTACTGGGCTGCCTTCCAACCCACAGGCTTATTTATTTTTTCCTAACTACAAGATAATTATTGCTGGATGTTATTATGGGATTTTTCCATATGTCCTTTAGTTAGGACAGTGATGACCCAATGCAGCCTTTTAATGTACTCTGGTCTCCTGCCAGCTTACCTCATTTTACAACTTTGTCTCCGGTTTTTATTTTTATGATTATTCAAACTTCCCATTGCCTAATCAATACCTCATTTGGCCACTGCTGCTGTAGACTAAATACCTCAACAAAAACTCCTTGGAGAGGGTCTTTTTCGCTTGCAGTGGGCTCATTTGAAATAAGTTCTTGCTATGTTCATCATTTTGGCAAACAAGGACAAGTTCAAGGAAATTAGAGGCCAAACTTGACAGAGCACTGGGTGCAGCTGCTGGCCCAGCTGTGCAATGATTCTCAACTGGTCCATTACCTCTAAAACTCAACTATTCAGCACAGCCCTCCCTAGGCCAGCACTCCTGTCGGTGTGACATATTTGGCAACAGCCATTATTTCAGAAATGAATGCTCATGTGTATTTATAGCAAATCGCACGCCTGCTCTACCAACAATTAAAGAGACTGGGACTCAGCAGACGTCGTCTAATTAGGACAAGATGGAAGACAGTGTGCAGAATGCTGTCGTTTGGTCAAGGTTTATGTCTTCCCAACGAGCCTGCCATGCTGCTCCGCCTCAGTCAAGCGTCCATCCACTCTCCGCAGGGCTACGCTGCCGCCTGGAAAACACTCACTTCCTGTGCCTGTCTGATGGAACTTTCAGTGGGTGACTCTGTTCGCAGTGGACACGTCACGTTTCCCTTTCTCCCTCCCTCAAACCGCACCGTAGGCTCAGTGGGCTGTTTGAAGGCTTGTTTTGAATTAACATGTGGACAGCACTGTGTGGCCACTAACCTCATTCACTTACGCCCTTCCCCTGGAGCCTCGGCATATGTTACAGGCTCACACTTACGTTGTCTCTCCTCTGGACAAAAAGCCCGAACTCGGTGTCTGGGCCGTAAATTCCATCTTGCCTCGCTCTTGCCCTTGCATTATTTAAGCTCCCTTCTAGGTGAGCTGGCGTGAGAATTCCCCTCAGAGAAACGACCAGCAAGCGCTTTGCAGGCTGTTCCAATGGGAAATGTAGGATATCTGAGAGAGTTCCACCCATTCAGTCTCGATAATGAAACATGATAATCTAATTTGGTAAAAATAAACTGTGAAATCAGAGATTTGAGGAAAAAAACTTTAAAGATGCAATTCAGACAAGCAATCAATGCTTATTCAGTTTTGTACCATCTCAGCTTTCTCCCCGTGCAGATGCTTGAGTGACACTAAATTAAATAATTGACAAATTTTTAAAACGGCTGGCAATTACCATCTGTACTTAATTTTGAAATATAAAAAGGTCCATAGAAAACATCCTTTATGATTATATTGTCTAATAACAGATATGAAACAATACAAACATCCCAGTCATAAAATATAATGTGTTTCGAGCCGTCTGGCTTACATATTCAAACACAGTTTTTCAAAACAAAAGACCGCAGGAGGAACGAAATGCTGGGTTACCAACATGCTTTTTTTCAATGAATGGCAAAAGAACTGAGTTCTTAGTTTAAAATCTACCCCTCTCACCCTCACCTCCCCACATAACAAAAAACAGAAAAACAAAACTCACCCACAGGCAGTCCCATAGACATTAATGATAACCATCACTTTCCACATTTCTCTCCTGATAAAACACGGGGCTCGGCTGTCCTCTGTTAGGAACTTTTATTAGTTCGCATTGCACTGATACAAAATAAAGGCTACGACTGTAAATAAACACGCTTGCAGCTTCCATTGAAAACAGAGAAAGAGAAACAGGCTCCCTGCGTGGGAACACACTGGTAAATACGTGGATAAAACAAGCTGAAACTTACACCAGACACTTCTCCCAGCTCCAGCACGGCAGTAGCCCTAAAGGTACATTCTAGTGTTTTTTAATCCATGTTCTGCTCTTCTCACTGACGGGACTACTCAGGCACATGGTCAAGTTGCAATCAGCTTCTCCCTCAGTGATGTATGAGAGCTGGGCTGATTTATCTGGTCTTTCTGCAGCATATTAGCACTAATGTTTCTGCGTATGCATCCTACCTTTCTTTAGCCAGAGCCCCGGCTTTATCATTGGTAATCTAAATTAAAGAGCCAGTGAACAGAGCAGGGTTGTGGGCCCCCACCCCTCCCTGTTTTCCATGAAACAATTGCCAGGCAGTCATTCCTGGACAAGGATTCCACTGTTTATTCTAGTGAGCCTCCCCTTCGATATCCCGTTGGGACTGGCAGTCAGTTGCAAAAGGATAGGTTGAGCAAGACTGTCTTAGTTCAAAGGTCTATTTATGATTTATTCTCTGAAATGGTACAGATGGCCTCAGGAAATACTAGAGAGAGCTGTCACTTGCCAGTTTTTCAGCCCAGAAGACAGAATTGACACTATTTACAAAAACAGAGTAATCTGATATTCCACTTACTGCCCAGGGTTCAGTGCACCTTTCAGTGGCTGTTTTTCCCCCTCGAGAAATCGCTTCCTCTTTTTACCCATGTTTATTTTGCCTATTTAAGTTTAAATGCTTATTTAAATGAGGAATATGAGTGCTATGATTTAGCAAGTTGCACACAAGAAGCATAAAATCCTATTCCTATAAAAATTTGGGAGAATCAATCAAACAAATCATTATTAAACTTGTAACCTTCTGAAAGGATGTGTTTAATTCAGGAGTTGTCAGTTTCTTTCTTTAAGATGTGTGTAAAGTTTCCTCCATCTCCACAAATGTTTGGGAAGAGGAAACACGTCAGTACATTTTCACATGAAAATTGTAAACTTTTGACAAAGCTACTGTCTCAGCAGCATCTCAATGCTCTTAACTCAGATTTCCAATGATTCTTTGAATAATATTAGACTTTTTTCTCACTTTGAATGACAGAACTTTTTAACAGATAGATGTTAAGCAACAGAATTTGGAGGGTTAATAAAGTATAACAAGTTTCATCTGTATTTTGTACATTTTTTGTTACGAGAAAACATGATTTTTTCATCATTTTAAATATATACACTACATTTATAATTTTGCTTTTGAAAATTAACAAAGTATGACATATCAATTTCCATACAAGTATAAAATATAAAATTGACACTTTTACTAGCTTTGCAATATTGAATTTTCTAATTTTTGATATTTGCATTGTTTCAAATCTTCATTATGAAAATAAAATTTCTCTTGAAATGAATACAAAATACTCACATTCCAGGCCCTTAATCACATAAAAAAAATCAATGTCAAACTTTCAGTTTCTCAACTTGTTTCAAAATTGCAATCAGGAAAAATAATACTCGAGAGGGCTGCATGAACACTATCCAGGGTATCAGTTCTTCTGCACTGTATCCCTGGGTTAAACGTTAAACATTAGCGTGTTAATTTCTATAATATCGAACTTGATTATACTAAACTACTCCACAAACATCCAGAGTGATTATTTGAAAAATTTAAATCTGGGTTTGTCATTCTGCTGCTTAAAACTCCGCATAGCTTCCCATCATTCTTGGGAAGAAAGCCAAAATCTTTATCACGGCCTTCAAGGTCTCAGCTTTATTTCACTAGGAAGATAAGCCCACCTTCCCAGAACTGACTGGCTGGGATTCAGAGCCTTCAATCAATCAAGTATTGAACCCCTGCTCCTGACTGGTCAGTCAGCTCAAGTATGGTATACTATATGAGCACTGGTGTGGGATGCCGAGAGAATTCCAAAAGCAAATACATAGGCCCTTTGCTTTAGTTTGAAAGTAACACACATGAAGAGATTTCGCTGCTTTACAAATCAGCTTATCAACTACGACAAAATCAATATGAAGCAAGCCAGACTCAAAAGTACCAAAAAACTGAAAATAAAATCAAAGGATAAGAAGAATAAGATAAAATTCATCATTTGATGGATGTTAACCGAAACTGACTTAAGCTGGAGGAGAAAAAGGAAGACATTCAAGACAGAGTAGAAATTCTAAAACAAATGTTGCTTCCAAGGTCTAAGGTTCACATCAGCTAAATTAATCTTAGGCTTAACATTTCTTAAAGGCAACTACCTTGTAATTATGGTCATGAGTTTCTTCAATAAACAACTCATCTGCATTCATTATCCTACTGTATACTACTCTTCAACAGTTCTCTTTACTTGAATCACCCAAAGACCCACATGGCACACTTCACCAGTTTCTAAGAAAGATGGCCCAAGGAGCCCAATATCACAGAACCCTGAAAATAAGGGGTATTTCATAACTAAAGATCAATCTTGCAGTTAATCAAAAGTAACACAGTTCTTTCATGCAACTTGTATATAAACTAGTAGATAACATAATGTAAACACCCAAGGACATATGAAGTGTCCACTGAATGGTAAGATCCTGAGACTGGTCCACTGCAGAAGGAATTGACACCTTATCTCCCCATTATCCCACAGTATTTCTCATACTTCTTGCCATTGTCCTGAAATTGTCACCATTAAATCCTCTTAGAAGAAATCCTAAGGATCTGGAATCAAACTGTTTATCTGCCTATGTTGAAATCATAGATATGACCTTGGGTAAGGTACTCGAACTTACTGTAGTGTGTGTGTGTGTGTGTGTGTATTTAATTCATCAGTAAAGTGGGCTAATAGAGTTCTGCTTCCGGCCATAAAAGTAACTCACATCAAACCAACTTTCTCTTGGATAAAAATTATTATAAACTCTGGATAAAACATTAACAAAAAACCCCAACTATCTGAGAGTGACCAAGAACAGGCAGAAACTAATGAGGGGCTGACCTTTGGAAGAAAGGCTCTTGACAAATTCCCAATTCTTGGCAGCCTCTCCTCTAAGGGCAGGCCCATAGTCAGTACCACAGCGTAGCCAGATCTCAGATAGACACCTGCTGTCTTACTGGTTGAGGAATCAGAGCATAAGGTTCCGGAAGATGGTAACAACTAGAAAATGAGGGTGGAAATCCCAGAGAAAAGGTAGCCACCGAGGGGAAGGCCCAAACTCGGCACATAAAACCTGATCAAATCCCTAACTGATTCCGATATTATACATGTATGGAATAGACTCCAAGCAGCCCGCTGAGGCAAAAAGAACTCACGAGAGTCCTGCTCCTATCTGTCACAGCGAAGGTAAAATTGGAATTTCGGTTCTGCCAAGCTAAGTGCCAGCTACAGGAGAAAATCAATACTCTTCAAAAGTCTAGGGCAGAATTCAGAACATATGACTGACAATGTCTGAGGTTCATTCCAAACTTGCTAGATAGACAAAGAAATACAAAAATATAACCCGTCCTCTAAAGAAAAAGTTATCCATAGAGAACAACTCTGAGATGATACAGATATTAGAATTAGCAGACAAGGATTTTAAAGGAGCTATTATAACTATGCTAAGGGATGTAAAAGAAGTATGATCAAAGAAGGGGAAAATACAAAAAAGAACCAACTTGAAATTCTAAAACTAAAATATGCACGATATGAAGAAGAATTCACTGCATGAACCTAACAGATGGGGGCTGGGGAAGAGTATGAGTGACCTTGAGGACAGAACCATGTAACCTACCCAATCTGAAGAATAGGTCAGAAAAACCAAAAATGAACAAAGCTGAAATGGCTACAGTAATATCATATGCACTAGATATCAAGGCAATGAGTATTACCAGACACAAAGAGAGACATTTTTTAATGATAACAATTTATCTGAAAAAAATAATAAATGTGTATGTTCTGAATAGAACATTTTGAAGCAAAAATTAACAGAAGTATTGAATAAACAGACAAATCCACAATCATAGCTGGAGAGTTTGCCTATTCTCTCAATAGCTAAGAGAACAGCAGGATAAGAAAAATGAGGACATAGGAGACCTGAGCATTGCTATCAACTACATCGGTCTAATTGACGTTTATAGTAGTACACTTCCCCCAGGAACTGCAGAATACTCATTCCTTTCTGGTGTATCTGCTACATTTACCACGACAGACAATCTGGTATGCTATAAACAAATCTCAATAAAGTTCAAAAGGCTGAAATTCTACAAAATATGTTTTCTGACCACCATTCAGTTAAACTAAAAATAATAACAAGATACCTAGAAAACCACAAATACTAAGAAATTGACAAGACACTTCTAAAGAACTCATGGGCCATAAAGTAATCACAGAGAAAAGACAAAAATATTTTGAATTAAATAAAATAGAAACACAACTTATCAAAATTTGTGTGACACAGTTAAAGCAGTGTGTAGAGAGAAATTTATAGCTTTTGATATTTACAACATAAAAGAACAAAGATATAAAAGCAATGACAAAAGTTTCCACCGAAGAAGTTAGAAAAAA
>VMDR010028155.1:0-13280 GCA_007922815.1 Macrotus californicus
TATAGTGCAGGCTTAAGCATCTTATTCTTTTCTTTAGCTCTCCCAAGCTTCATAGTACCGTGGCTGCTTTTGGCCAGACAGGATCTCCTGAGCTAGTTTGCATAGTATGTAATTATCCACTGTGAAAACATTTCCATTATTCTAAAACCATTCTCTTCCCCCTCTGAGTATTTCATTTATTGATATCAAAGGAGACTAAATTCAGAAGATTTAAGACAGAAAGAAAAATTTCTACCAAGTTTTGGGGTCTTTGTCCCACATGCTATATAGCAAGCAAAGGGGGCAATATAATCGAACTTGAGAGTGGAATACACTGGACTGGACCTGCCCTCCACTGCACACTATGGGGGCAGCATGAATCAGATCCACACAGGTTTTGGTGGTCAAGGGAAAGTCTTAATGCCACCGTGACTCAGGTCTAGAAATAGAGAAGAGAGGTTCAGTGGAACAAAAGAGAAAAGGGAAAAGGACAGTGGAACAAACAGTATGTCATCTCCTTTTCATCCACAAATCAGTTTTTCCCTATTGTTACCATACTTGGTGCTAACTGGTAGCCAATGCATGTTAATATCAGACTCCTATTCTGGCAAAGTGACTAAATGGACTTTTGTTTTGTTTTCAGAGTAAAAATGTGTTAGAAAAGGTAAAGGATTGCTGGGGGGTGGGGAGTATAAGGGGGCTAAATGATAGTGGAAAAAATATAATAAAGATAAAAATTAAAAACAACAACAAAAAGAAATTTCAAAAGAAATACCGGTCTTTTCTTAGAATGACTGACAGAGAGAAGAGTAGGTCACAGCTACAGTTTTCTGACCCACCTGTCAAAAATTTTAGAGAAATGGAGCATGTTCTCACGTAAGTTCCAACCTCAACCCATCAATATCCAGAGAAATTTTGTCAAAGTCAACTCTTTTTATCATCTGTACTCTATAGTGATTCTAAATAATTGTCTCTAAATAGAGAACTTTGCAAACTAAATGGGTGAAAATCTACATTTCAAATGTAGAAAATATGCACATAATAAACTTATAAATATGATTTGTTCTAAATGAGGAAGATCATCATGATGTAAGTTACTAAGTATTGTGATATTTTATCACAAGGTAGATTTATATGATTTCCCCCATCTTCTCTGCTCTTCCATGCATGGGGGGATAAGGACAGGAATCAGAACCAGTAAACTCTAAATATTAAAAGACTGAGTTTTTTAAATGTTATTTCAAAAGATATCATTATTTATTGTAATGTTTAGAGATGTTGATTGAAGTGTTATACCTTTGCTAGGTTTATACCTGGGAAATGCATTGGAGATTCAAGGAGGAAGAACAGAAAGTAGAAGTCATAAATGCAAAATGCTTTTGTATAATTATTAAGAGGTGAAGGAACAAAAAGTTATATCTATCATCTATCTATCCTTTAGACTACTGTTCTGCCCAAGTACCTATAATAGTTTACTCTTGGCAATAACATGAAATCTCATTAATATATTTCCTGTTCTTCTTAATCTGGCTCCACTCTACCAAACCCATCTTGTTCTGTCTTCTCGTTGGCACATATATGCATTCTTACAGATTTATCTTTCCACTTTTTGCCTGAATTGCCCCATTCCTTTACCTAAACTGGGCTTCACTGATGTTATTCACACCCTACCTGGAACACCTTTCCTTCAACCTTCTGCCTGCCTTGGTCTTATAGATATTTAAACATTCAGCCTTAATTCCTTCTCGAAAACTCCTTTCTTAGACTACCTGGATTATTATTTTTTTTAATTGATCTTTGAAAAATCCAGACTCGACAGTTTATCCCTCAACTGTTTTCTAATAATTTCAAGTGTGTTTGTTAGTTTGATTTCTGGACTATACCATACAATTCTCTAAAGAAGAAAACATATCTTAAATTCCTACTGTACTTAACATGAATTTCAGCAGTTCTGGGCTTAAATATAATGTTGCATAAATACTAGAAGATGATTGATTTTTGCCTAGTTGATAAAAATTCAAGCAAAAACCTCTCAATTATTTTAAACATCTGCATGAAAGGTTTTTGTTTCATCCCAACCGAAGGAATACAGTCAAGAGGCCGGAATGCGGGGGTGAGTGAACATGGGGAGCACGGGACAGAGGGTGCACAGTGCACTGCATCTTATTTAGTCTTCCCTCTGAACCCGATGTTATGACCACAAGCTTAAAGATGAAAAAAAACTGATGCTCAGAGAGGTTACATAATCTGCTTCAGTTCATAAGGCAAATGTGTGGAATTAAATGCATGCACAATGTTGTACAACTGACACCAGCATGCATCTCCGTGAACCTTTCATCTCGTAAAACTGAAATTCTATACCCATTAAACCATAACTTGGCATCGCTATTCCCCCAAGCTCCTGGGAACCACCCTTCTACTTTCTGTCTCCATGATTTTAACTAAGCGCCTTATATAAGTGGAACGATACAGTATCTGCCTTTTGTGACTGGCTAATTGCATTTAACATAGTGTTCTCCAGGTTAATCCATGTTGTAGCGTGTGTCAGATGAAATTAGAGATTCAGGAATTACTCAGTTTTATAACTTTTCTGAGTTTTTACATTTCCTCATCTCTCAGGTGAAAACAGTACTTTCTGGCTTCTGTACTGAACTGGATTTTTGTGATGATTAAATGTGAAGATAATGAAGTGAAACTATTGTCAACATTATGATTGCTTTTATCAACACGGAAAAAAGACTTTTTCTTTTTGTATGATGTAGAAAACTACTCTAAAGGGCAGTGCAGTGAATGAGAGAGGAAAGTTCCCCTGGCCCGCCCCTGCACACACCACACAGCCCCACTCACGGAACCATGAAAACCCCTCAGTGTCTCGATTTAACGACACAGCCGGGTTTCATGCTGCTTTACAAAATACAGCGAAGGTTTGAGAGTCTTTGGACATCAGAAGGTACATGGCTGCCACCTTTTTAATTGAGGGTTAAAAAGTGGGCATGAGATCCAAGGAACCTCACGTCACTGTGTGCAGGACAGTCAAGCTGTGGTGAGCAGAGCATCCAGGCTGCAGATATTTGCACAATTTTACTAGGACAAACACCCAAGCTACCAGTGCTTTCATGGAAATTCTGGCTGTGTAACTGTATTAACATTGGCCAAGGCTTGAGGCTATTTTCAGAATCCTTCACAAACTTACAGGAAGTACCTTCCCTTTTTATTTACATTCGGTATTGTGATTTTTAAGTATTGCACTTGCAGGAAGACTTTTTTCCCCTTGGCCGCTACTGTTGGTTGTGTTTTTTAAATCACACGTCTATGAACAATCGTGAAAACACATACCAATTTGGTTGAGCTAATCTTAAAAAAACACCACCACTCCAACTCTCCCCTGATTGAAATGCTAGACCTGATGGCTCTTTCTAGCAAAGCTTGAGTGCTTGCAGACTTGGTGGCGTAGACTGGCCCTCCCCGGGCTCCAGCGTGAGCTGTGGCAAAATCAATAAACAAATAAATAAAGTAAAGACCAGAGGCTCCGTGGAGAGTTGGGGCTCCCTGTCTCTTTTATGAGTAATGAATGTGGTAACCACAGCGACTTGGAAGGGACTGGGATTCTCAAATCTGCAAGCTGACTTTCAAGTAGGTCTGTGCACTATTACATGGGCTTGCTGGGGGTCGGAAGATCAAGGAATAAAAAAGAGGGAATTCAGGCAGAAAAGCACTGGGCTTTATGATAGAGTGATAGGATAGGGGTTGCTGTAAATCGACCCTCCCTCCCTCCCAACGTTTGCGTTGAAGTTTGAATCTCTAGGAATCTCTTGTGCAATGTGACTGAGTTTCCCAGCCAGTCTCTTGAGAAGTAAGACAACTTGTGCCCAAAGAGACCCACCTGACGAGGCATCTGTTTCAAGACTGTTTCACTGTCTTGGGTGGTCCCAGGCTTTTGAAAGGGAACATCTTTCTCTTAAGAAACACACATGAAATAAATAGAACAGAAGCTGGCTCTTACACTTTGGCTGTCCCGCACCATTCCAAATCCTGCATGTTTTCTTAAATGTGGGGGGTGCTTTCATGTGTCAGTCCCTTATGTGCCCATTCTTGAACACCAGCAAAAAAAGAGGGCAAGAGCTGGGATAGGAGAGGCTGGAGGAGCGCAGAGAACACGTGCAGATCCAGACAGAGTAACATTACTGTGGTCATCTTAGCAACAGTGACTTCTCCCCTCATCACCCAGTGGTTAATCAGCAAGGTCATGGGAGGTCAGAAAGGAACCAAGGTGGTGCCTTGTTCCACACAAAATAGTTGCTATTCTACAATACTAATTTTTTTTTCTGTGTTCATAATGAAAAACATCTTTGGAACACTAACATGAGCCTTTTCACTAATATATTTACAGGAGTCAAGAAGAACAAAAAGAGGATTTATTTATTTTTCTCAGATTTGTTAAAAGGGGTCCTCACTCACTTCTGTGCAGAATGCATAATTTCCTGCTTAATGGGTCAGTCACCCCCTTTTTGTATCTTTAAAGAATTGTATGACTCAAAGAAGCTGTCAATAATTCTCCAAGGAGAGAACAATGTAGCTAAGAAGTTGATTCTTTAAGAGAAAGTCAAAAGCAGGAAACTGGTATAAGAGAGAACCAAGTTGCCCTGGCCAGTGTGATTCTAGGTCAGGGCACATGCCTGGGTTGCAGGTTCGATCCATGGTAGGGGCATATGAGAGGTAACCAATCTCATATCGATATTTCTCTCCCTCTATCTCCCCCTCCCTTCTCCTTTCTCTAAAATCAATAAGCATGTCCTTGGGTGAGAATAAAATAAAAATAAGAGGGAACCAAGTTGAAGCTATAACATAGTTCTTTTTACCTTTTCTGGAGTATCCAGGGCTGACTAGGCCTTTGCTACCTTAGTTCCATTTCTGAGACACTGATTTTTTTCTTTATATGTAAAAAACAAAATCCACTTAAAAAAATGAAGATATTTTTACACTATATTCAGAACAGTGTTCTCCACTCTTCAAGCGGTAGCTAAAAAGAGATCCTATCCCAAAGGACCTCCCAACTTTGGGGCCTACAGTGAAATAAATTTTGTTAAAGGAAAGTCAAAAAATCCTATAGCAAACACATATTTAATTTTGAAATATTGAAAGCTTAGCCTTGAGGCTGGAAATGAATAATGGATACTCCCTAGCATCACGTGTATTTAGCATTGCTCTAAATACAGTAGCAGTTCAGTAAGCAAGGGCAAAACTATTAAATGTATAAGAGTAGGAAAGGAAAAACATAGAATTATTCAGAGATGTCATAATTGTGTAGTTGTAAAATCTGAAATCATCTATACAGAAACTACAGAAGAGAAAATTTGACAAAGTTGCTGGATACAAGGACAATTTGCAAAAATCTGTTGGACTTTGATATGTCAGTAATGAATAAATTACTGGTAGAAAAAAATATCTAGAGAAATTAGAGAAGACCAAGATAAATGGAGGGATATATAAAGTTATGAAAATTCAGTGTTTTAAGAGATAATATTTCCCACATTAATCAATCATTTATCATAATTTGAAACTAAGCAACAACATATTTTGTTATGAAAATTGATAAAATGGTTTTAAAAAGAGTGTAGAAATGCAAAGACCCAAGAAAAGCTATGATAATCTTAAATAAGAAAAGAAAAAAATGTGAAGGAATTTTACTGCTAAGATAGCAAGACCTACTATAGAGCTCAGGCGACTGAAACAGCATGGGCTTAGCTCACACGTGCGCAGTGACAAGTGGAACAGAGTCCAGAGCTGGGGCCATCCATCAACTTAATGGCGAAGGTGACAGTGCAGTGTAGGGGAAAATGACTTTTTTTCAATAAATGATACTAGGCAAATGGATACACACATATATGTATATATGCTTATTTTAAACCCTATCTAACAAGAAAACATATATCAATTCCAGATGGATACCAAATCTAAATATAATAAGTACAGCCAAAAAGATTTTAGAAGAAAAATATAGAAAGGACTCCAAAAGTATTAGTTGTAAAGAAAAAAGTGGTAAAGTATATTGTTATATTAAAATTAAAACCATTTATTCCCCCAAATACATTCTTAAGATAGTAAGAAAGACAACCTATAGAGTGGGCAAAGATAATTGCAATACCTCTATCTGACAAAGGACTCATATGTACATACATGTGTTTTCTGAATATATATGAACATGTTAAAACTCTTATAAATCAATAAGACAGAAAACTCAATAAAAATACTTGAAAGGGCATTTGAAAAAAAAAGAATATTCGACTGGCCAAACTTATTAGTCATGATAGAAGCTTAAATTAGCATCAGCATGGCTAAAATGAGATGAAAAATATCAAGTGTTGACAAGGATGTGGAACAATTCAAATTCTGTATACTGTAGATAGAAATGTTGATAGGCATACCATTGGAAAACTTTTTACTGTAGCTGCTAAAGCAGATCATATGCATAATCTGTGACCCAGTAATTTTACTTGCAGGCAGGTACCAAAGAGAAATGTGTATACACCAAAAACTAAAGCGTACTAGAATGCTTATAGCTGCTTTAGCAGTAATAGCCCAAACATGGAATCCACCCAAATGTCCATCAATAAAAGAATGAATAATGAAATTGTGGTATATTTACACAATGGAACACTATACAACAACAACAACAAAAATCCAGAACTTCACAAATTTGAACTTATCTCACAAAAATAGTGGTGAGCAAAAATTTCCAGACCAAAAAAAAAAAAGGGTTCTATATTATTTCATCTATATTTGCTCCATTTATGTAAAGTTCAGAAACAGGCAAAAATGAATCAATTTGGTTAGAAGTCAGGAAAGTGGTTAGCCTTGGGGCTGGAACAGATAGTGCTGGGAGGAACCAAGACAGGGCCTTCTGGGTTGCTATAAGGTTTACTTTCTGGATTTGGACAGGTTCATTTGTGAATATTCACTGACCTGTATACTCATGATTTTGTACATTTTCTGTATGTGATTAATACATCATTAAATTTTTGAGTGATTTATAGTTCATACTGAGCTCCAGCAATTTTATTTCTTTAGTGTTTTGGGCTAAGTTAATTAAAATAAAAGTTGATGGATTTATGCATTAATTTACAAAACCTTTTTGCCACACCTTTAACTATGAAATCTACTTTTTTCCCACCAAAGCAGAATTTTCCATTACTGCCTGTGCTATTGCATTAGAGAGTTGCCATTTCAAACATCACTGGAAGGTTCCATTTCTTCTCACAGCCTATTTAAATTACACTTTTAGAAGCTTTTAATTACAAAAACACCCTGTGCTCTTTATAGGCATTTGTCAGTTCTCACCATCTTTAAATGGAGGAAAAGGTACATCTTAAAGTTTATTTTGCTGTAAAGTGGATGTAAGATGTTGGGGTATGAAGCTTTTGCACTCTGTCACATGTCTGGTATTCCTTAGAAGAATTGTTTTACAAAATCTCACATTCTAAATGAAATCAGGAGATCTGAGAGAGCAGGCAAGAAGAAAAGGTGATCAGTTCTCTGAGCCACTTCTTCATGCGTAACCAAAGCTACATAATAAAAAATGTGTACTTTCTAGAGGTTGAATTTTATGAAACAAGTGGAGTTTATGAAACACACTGGGAAGCTCCTCCTTCTGGCCTTCCAAGAGCTGCTACAGCAAGGCCATTCCCATTCAAGGGCGATCTTGGCAGAGAAAGCTCAAGTGCAGCTGAAAGCCACTATCTCAATGAAGCATTTCCTGATTTTTCTACTCATCCTTCATTTCTTCCTCTGCCATAATTCTGTATGTATTTTGTTCATATTCACTTTTATTTTTCTATTCCGATGTAATTGGCCCCTCTTAACCAAAATGCCTCATTTTCTCTTTTCATGAAAACTGGGGTGCTTCAAGGATTGTAATAGCATCATAGGGTTACACTTTGTCTAATGTTGCACCAATTTTCCTTAACCTGCATGTGATTTCAACTTCCTTCTTACAGCACTGATAAAGAATTTTCAGGCTGGAACAGATAACTGTAATTTATGTTCCCAGTAGCAGAATTCATGTTATCTAAAAGGGAGAAGTAACCAATTATCTTTTGAAAGATGAATAGATAAACAGAAGGTGGTATGTACAAATAATGGAATATCATTCAGTCTGAAAAAGAAAATTCTGATATATGCTACAATGTAAATGAACTGGAAGGCATTATGCTAGGTGAAATATGCTAGTCACAAAAGAACAAATATTCAATGACCCCACTTACATAAGGTTTCTAGAGTAATCAAATTCATAGTCACAGAAAGCAGTATGGTGGTTGCCAGAGCTGAGCCAGGGGGAGGAAAGAAATGGGAAGTTACTGTGTAAAGGGCACAGAGTTGCAACTAGAGAGATGAAAAAATTCTCGAGACAGATGGTGGTGTGGGTCACACAACAATGTGAACACACTTAACGCTATGGAGCTGTGTACTTGAAAATAGTTAAAATGGTAAGTTTTATATTATGTATATCTTACCACCATAGAAATAATTTTAGAAGTTAAAAAAGAATTCTCAGCTCTTGACCATCAGCTACTCCTGGTGTGTGTGTGTGATTTTTATTCCTAATATTCCATTCTGCCTGTCCACAATTTTTCTGTCTTATGCAATAACACATGCCTCGTATTTAACTTTGGACAACATTATGGTATATTCCCAAATGCAAAGTGCTAAACACATTACCAAAAGAATCTAGAAAGGCATTTTCTTTTATTCAGTGACAATGCCTCGGAACAGAGATGTTTAGTGATGTGTTAGCCCCATAAAGAAGCTGTTTTGCTCTGATGAGTTTTCAGCAATGAAACAAGATTCACTGAAACAAAGAAACAGTGACATCGACATTAGCATTGGAGTCGTGGCAGGTCCCCGAGCTCCCTGCTCAGAGTCCAGGGCACACATGCTTTTAGAAATTAAGGAAGTCTCATCTTCTGAACATATAGGAACAGGTAAAAAATAATGTTGACTCATGGAAAAGCTCCTTAATTTAAAAAATTAAGTTCAGGTTTGAAGGAAAAATAATCTCTACTATGTTTTCTGACGTCTTCTATTTTCTATGAAAAAGTAAGCACCGTCCAGCTGCTTATTCAGTTTCTCCCTCCTCTCCTTCTGCCACTTTCTCCTTTTCACACGTGCAGTTCCCTAGGACTCACAGAAAAAAAAGAATCCAACTTTTTGTCACGGAATACAAGATTCATCACACCCTTTCCTTGTTTCTTATTGCTGGCCCGACACACACCAGGTTCACTCCAGTCAGGTCACAGCAGCCATCTTTCAGAATGGGCCGTGATGCTACATCATCTTGTCCTTTCTTTACAAACGCTGCATGCTCAGATCAGAATACCTTCCCAGCTCTCTCCACATGACGACTTCCTGGTCATCTCTGGAACGATGCACTTATTACCCTCTCTGTGAAGCATTCTGTGTTTTTCCCTCCCCTGCCAGTCAGATACCTGTCCCTCTTCAACAATCCCTCGGGATTCAGGGGCTTCCTGCCTAGTCCTCCTGCCCTGCTCAGGGCACATTCTCCACACACAGGTGTCAGCTTTTAAACTCCGGGAGTCCCAGAGTGGTGTCTCAGGTGTCTCAGCACCGGGCACAGCACCTCAGAGTAGGCTCCCAGATGCTTGTTTGAATACATGAGTGAACGACGATGAACAAAAAAAAGACTAAAAGTCAGGACACACACAGTCACTATTAGGGATTTCACAGAGAGAACTCAGAGGCTTATGTGTTCACAGGGCAGGAACGAAGGTAAAGTTCATTTAAAACAGAGAGAGCAGAGTTTTGTCCTGTTGGATGTCAACCCCTCTTATAACTCAAAATCACTCCCTCCTCTTTATCTCTGCAGGACATCACACACAGGCACGCTGTGAAAATCGTCACATCAGGTAGCGGCTTCAAAGTTGAAAGGTAGTAAATTGTCATCGTTATACAAAATAAAAATAATGTTGTTTTCTGACAACCTTTTTAAGTAGAAAAGAATCCCTTTCTGCACACAAAATGTGTGGTGAGAAAGTCAGTAGAATTGTTTCCACTCACAATGCTTTCAAGTCCTATCCCTGGAGCCACTTGGCTGGAGACACAAAGGTGGAAAGAAACCTAGTTTTATGCACATGCATGCTCACACACAGGGCGTGCTCTTATGCAAACTGAGCAGTGACGAGTTCCTTGGATGGCTGAGTCAAAGCTGGTCCACCAAACAAAATTCTGCAGTGTGCTGAAAAGCATTCGGGCCACTGGGGTTGGAGGTTTGCCTTGGCTGGAACTCACTGTAACACCACCCACCTCTCTCCAGTTGCAATATTCTAACCAGGTCACCTCGATGCTGTGAAACAGATGTTCATTGAAGGGAAAAGGAAATAGGTGGTGTCCATTGAAAAGTGATAGCTGTGGCAGAGGGAAAAGCATATTTTTACCTACAACACACGCTGAATATTAGGGCCACTTAATGGTAAGGCAGAAATTCCTAGCTCTCCAGGAATCGGCAGCACTTAGTGAGCACTTCAGTATGCTGAGAGGCAGGGGAGCAGGGTGGTGAGGGGCTCCAGCTCTGGGGGCAGACTGTTTGGCTTTAACTCTTAGCTCTGTACTTCAGAGTCATATGTCCTTGGGCAAATTATTTAATCTGTATCTTCAGTGTCTTATCTACAAAACTAGGAGGATAATAATACTGATTTCATATGGTTCTTGATCCATGTAAAGGATTTCAAATAATGTGTAGTGCTGCTAACTATTATAATGATTGTCTCTCTGCAGAGGGACACCGTTGCCTATTTGGGTTGGTGACTGACTTAAACTGAAGTTCAAACAAGGAATGAACAGTGACCAGGGCTTCATCAAGGGGAAAACCCAGGCAGTCCTCAGTGTTAAGAAGATTTTTCACTCACAAAAGCCAGGAAGGGAGATGGCAAAATAACCAATGACAGAGCTTAACCCCATCCCTTGACCTTCCAGAGCTGCACTTTACAAAAGCACCACAAGCTGTGGCCTGCCTAGGGACTGGCTGGGCATCTTAGCAGTTTGGTGGAACTCTTATTTGGTGATGCTTGGCCTCGGGTTTGGGGTCCCAGATTCCTTCCTTGGATCTTTCTCCCCTGTACCTTCATGACCTATCTGAACATTATTCATCATCTTTTTCCTTCAGAAAGAATTTCTGTTCTTACCTGATCAAGTTGCTCATGTGTTTTGTGATTTAAGGTTTTTGTATGTTACACGTATACTTTTTTGTGGCTTTGTTATGCTTTTCACTTTCTTAACTTTATTTTTATTGTTGACACTGTTACAGCTATCTCTCTTTTTCCTCCCTTTGCCCACCTCCACCCAGCCCCTGACACCCCCTTTCCCTCTGGCCATCACCACACTATGTCTGTGTCCGTGGGTCATACATACATGTTCTTGGACTAATCCCCTCACCTTCTTTCATCCAATTCTCCCTTCCCCTGACAGCTGTCAGTCTGTTCCATGTATTCATGCCTCTGTTTCCATTTTGTTTGTTAGTTCATTTTGTTCATTATATTTCATATATAAGTGAGATCACATGATATTTGTCTTTCTCTGACTGCTTTACCTCACTCACTTAACGTAAAAATCTCCAAGTCTATCCATGCTGTCACAAAAAGTAAGATTTGCTTCTTTTTTACAGCTGCATAATATTCAAAAGAATATATGTACCCTTATGTTCATAGCAGCATTATTCACAACAGACAAGATCTGGAAACAGCCTAAGTGCCCATCAGAAAATGAGTGGATAAAACAGCTGTGGTTCATTTACACATATACCTTCTAACAGCACATTGTAATATCTACCAAGTCATTGATTGGAAGAAGTTGGAATTAGCAATCTGGATCCATAGCTTCTCTATTTACAAATTCATTTTTTATGCTAACAAAGCTACATGTTAGAGCATATAGTATATACATACAGTAGAGTATTAACCTTAAAAAAATAAAAAGGAACTTCCAGCCAAGATGGAGGCGTAAGTAGACACACTGTACCTCCTCGCACAACCAAAAGAAGGACAACAACAACTTTAAAAACAGAAAACAACCAGAACTGACAGAAAATTGAACTGTATGGAAGTTTGACAACCAAGGAGTTAAAGAAGACACACTCACCCTGACTGGTAGGAGGGGTGGAGATGGGCAGCCAAGTGGAGAGGACTTGTGGCAAGGTGGTGGCTGGTGGACCAGGGGAGGCGGTGAATTGAGGACTGGGTGGTCTCACACCCATGTGCAAATAAACTGGGAGGAACAACTGAGGAGCGAGACAGACCGCACAACCCAGGGCTCCGACGCGGGGAAATAAAGCCTCAAATCTCTGACTGAAAACACCTGTGGGGGTTGAGGCGGCAGCAGGAGAAACTCCCAGCCTCACAGGAGAACTCATTGGAGAGACCCACAGGGTCCTAGAACGTACACAAGCCCACCCACCCGGGAATCAGAAGGGCCCAATTTGACTGTGGGTAGTGGGGGAGGTGACTGAAAACCGACAGAGAGTGGAGCAACCGGCACTGTTCCCTCTTGGACCCCTCCCCCACAGACAGCGTCACAATTCAGTGAGTGCATGGTTGCCCCGCCCCAGTGAAAACCTAAGACTCTGCCTCTTACTATGTAACAGGTGCGCCAAGACAAAAAAAAAAAAAATATGGCTGAAATGAAAGAACAGATCAAAGCTCCAGAAAAAATACAACTAAGTGACGAAGAGATAGCCAACCTATCAGATGCACAGTTCAAAACACTGGTAATCAGGATGCTCACAGACTTGGTTGAATATGGTCACAAATTAGACGTACAAATAAAGGCTATGCTAAGTGAAATAAAGGAAAATGTATAGGGAACCAAGAGTGATGGGAAGGAAACTGGGACTCAAATCAATGGTGTGGACCAGAAGGAAGAAAGAAACATTCAACTAGAACACAATGAAGAAACAAGAATTCAAAAAAACGAGGAGAGGCTTAGGAACCTCCAGGACCTCTTGAAACTTTCCAACATCCAAGTTATAGGGGTGCCAGAAGGAGAAGAGAAAGAGAAAGAAATTGAAAACTTATTTGAACAAATAATGACGGAGAATTTCCCCAATCTGGCAAAGGAAATAGACTTCCAGGGAGTCCAGGAAGCTCAGAGACTCCCAAAGAAGTTGGACCCAAGGAGGAACTCACCAAGGCACATCATAATTACATTACCCAAGGTTAAAGATAAAGAGAGAATCTTAAAAGCAGCAAGAGAAAAGGAGACAGTAACGTACAAAGGAGTTCCCATCAGACTGTCAG
>VMDR010028156.1:0-13277 GCA_007922815.1 Macrotus californicus
TATCTCCAGGTTGTCTGTACAACACATAGGCTGAGACATCCCCTCGTTAAGTTTTGAGTCGCAGCTGTGTTTTCTGCATCAGAACTCACGTCCTTTGTCTTTGGGTTGCTCCCCCCCTCCACCCCATTTCGCCCAAGTAATCTCCCCAGGCTGAGCATATGGAATGCAATTTTTCTGAGTCCCTTCTTGTCTAAAAATGTTCCTTACTCAATTTTCACACTTTATTGATAATTTGGCTGGTTGTAAAATTCAAGGTTTAAGATATTTTCCCTCAGAAATTTTAAGATAATTATTCTCTATCTTTTATTATGGCTGATTAGAAGACTACACCAATTTCACACTTATTCCTTTGTAAGGGTTCAGGGATTTTCCCCGTTATGTAAAACTTCCTGTGGCTGAAAGGCCAGAGACCATAGACAGAGGCCGACAACCCCTTTACTACACTAAGAACTTATTCAGGGAACTTGCATACCAGGCGAGTCTCAGAGGGCGGTGAGATGACACAGATACACTGTGCACCCTGTGGCAGGTGCTAGGGCTTACAGAGGACAAGGCAGGATGGATGGCATACTGAGGAATGGATGGCTCACTCCGGGTAAGGGGGAAAATGCCTTCCATGCTTGTCCAGGGTAGGGCAGTGACCTATTCCAGGAACCAGCACAAACCAGCTCTCTGTGGGGCACAGGGGAGGGGGCTGACCCATCAGACAGTCTTGTAAGGTATTTAGAGACACAGTCACTGTTCTGTCCCCATCTAACTGCTGGATCCAGTACAAGGGGTCAACAGCAGCTAGATCATGGAGTAGTCACTTCTCCGCACTTGCTCTTGAGGCTTTTAGAGTCTCCTCTTTATCCTTAGTGTTCTGTAATTTTAAATAAGGTATCTAATGTGGGTCTTCATTTATTCATTGTTCTGAACATTCAGTGGTTACTTTCTAATTACTCATGTCCTTCAACTCTAGTTCCTCTCTTCACTTGCCTTTTTTTTTGTTTCTGAAATCCCTGTTATTTGGGATTTGGCCTCCAAGATGAATTTCTTCCTTGCATTTCTGTTGTATTTCCATTTATTTTCCTATTTGTTTTACTTTCTGTGAAATTCAGTTATTTTATTGTTCAACCACTCAATTGATTTTGTAGCCTGATAATCACATTTTTAAATACCAAGAATACTTCCTTATCTATAATTTCTTTTTCATAACATCCTATTCATTTTTATAGTAGCCTGCTCTTTTTTTACAGATACATAGTGTTCTAATCTTTCTGTGGAATGAATTAGAATTTTTAAATTTTGGTGTGTTGTTCCTGAATTGTGTTTCCTTCAGGGTGTTGACGTCTCTTCGTCCATTGCTCTTTGTGACAGGCTTTCTTGGCTTTTCTCATTCATGCTGTTGGCTTTTGTCAAATGATTAGAGATACTTAGTTTCTGCTTATAACCTCGGAAATAGTAAAATGGCTGACTGGTCATTCTCTGAACACAGGTAGGGTCTTATTTACTGACAATTCAATTAATAAAATGTGATTGGGAAGCTGGCCATTTTATTGAAAATCACACACTTCCCATAACTTAAGAGATCTTCCTTCTGGGGTGCCAATGCCAGCACCAGCTTCCCTGATCCAATTTTGGTAATTTCTCTACGGAAAGCCCTTCATTATATGGACTTCATTGTCTGGGAAACAGGAAAATGTCTATCCTTTATGCATTGGAGTGGGGGCATTGATAACTTCATGCGTAAATAAATACCTGTTTTTATCACACATGTTTCTTGTATGCTCTCTTACATCTGCTATTTCTGAATTCTGAGGCTCACTGGGCTCCATGGGTTAGGCTGCCCCTTTGCCTGTAACCACCTCTGCACATCTCCTAGGAAGTGGCTGCTCCCTCGTTCATCAGTCGCCAATCCCCCATCCATTCTTCAACTTCCAGAACTTTTTCAAAATCTCTTTCGCTGCAGACTCTTCTTAAGTTCTTTGTTCTATACTTATAAAGATGGTTTTTTCAAAAAAATTTATTGTTTTAAGAAGATCAAACTGTCATATTGAACTAGAAGCTTTGTTTAAAAAAATTTTTTAAACCTGTTTGTATTGTTTATGCTTTATTTCATACTACACCTGATTTATTGCTTTTTATTGGTGATTTCTTTCCAATCGTGAATCTGAGTTTAATTTACAGTATAAATTGAAAAGAAAGTTACTTCTAAGACATAGTCTTTCATGATTGGAATAACCAAACATAATTCTTTTTCAAACTTATGCTCCATAATGTGAAATGAATATAAAATGTTTATATTTAGGGGGTCCTGTGTTAATGTTAAGAGCACAGAAAGACAGTGTTGGATTTATTGAAACTTATTTATACCACACATTTTTCAAAAGCTGCTTGAAGAAACTAGAAAATCTTACTTGTAGCAAGGGAATACACACCAACAGCTGGCATTCCATGTCTAGCTTTAACTTTGATTACCAGCAAACACAGAATCTTAGCTTCTTCCTCCAAAGTATCTTCAGTACCATCACAACAGTCACAGCATTATACTCGATACTGCGAATGCTGTACAATCTTTGACCCTAATCACCTGTTCACCTTGCTGATCAGCTCCACGGGGACTGTGGTCACGTCTGTTTTTCACCACTGCATCTCCAGTGCCTAGCACAGCTCGCGCACATTGCAGCCCATGGATATACATGTCAAGTAACTGCTGAATGAACTGTGTCCAAACAAGGTTCTGAAACTGACACTCAGGTTTGGGAAATTAGATGTATTAAGAATAAGACTCTGCAGCATGTAATAAATGTCATAGGAGGTCACCTGAGCAAGTGCAATAATAGGCATTCAAAGGAGGGAAAGATTGCTTTAAGCCAGGATGATTGCAATATCCAGTAGAAAATGAGGAATAGGATCTTGATGGGTAGAAAGGAGAAGGGAAAAGCTTTACATGGCATAAAGGTTTAATTCAAAATAATATCCAGCTTATAAAATGTTTGCATTATTTCAATATATTTAACTTTAAAACAAATGTCTAACTTACAGAATTCAAAAGTAATAATTTCATAAAAAGCACTGAAGGCAGATCAGATTTTCTTTCCTCAATCAACTCTATAGTTTCTAAAGACATTCAGACATAATCATTTTCATCTATAAAACCACATTCTTGAGGCAAAGTTTAAGAGTTTCATACCATATCTGCTTGGCCTTGGAGCTGAATTAAAATATAAACTAATTCGATAGGTGAATGCCCCTTACTTATGTTGATTGTCTCCTTCGGAAATAAGGACAGATACCCCTCATTCCTGACTGTTTTGACAATATCAGCTTGTAGCTCTTAGATTTTCTTAATGAAAATAGAATGCCTGGATATTTTAATGTTCTGTTTACAAACATCCAGGTGCTTGCACTCTAATCAAATAAACCGCAAAGTGGATCAGGCAGAACTAAATGAATCTGGCTGAAATTCCCAAATAGAGCACTGCTGGAGACAGACAGGGACACTCAGGGAGGGTGGGTCACACACCTGAAGCAGTATTATCTGGGGCACCCTTCAGAACGAGTCTAATTCTCCTGATAAGAGAAAGCAGCATCTCCAAAAAGAAGGGGACACACATGACTATTTGGAGGAAGAATGGAAGCAAGGAAAGAAGGGGAGAAAATAGATGATAAAATAATGAAAGAGACAAGCACTCTAAGTCCTTTACTTGGATTAGTTCATTTAAGGAGAAAAGAGAAAGTGTGTGTGTGTGGGGGGGGGTGTGTGGGTTAGAATTATTTTCCTAGATATTTCTGATATTAAAATGACATAGGATCTTTCCATTGTTGTGATGAACTGGGCTCTTGTCTTACCATACAGCAGCCCTGAACTTTTGGATTTTGTCAGAAATGTCTTACTTCATATTTTATAAGATAAAAGAGGCATTTATGGGTGTTCCCTGGAAACTCCCTCCACCAAGACAGCCAGATGGGGAGATATTCTAAGTGCCTTTAAATTTGGGGGGGGCGTGGGTACTCATAAGTTTCAATGCAAATTCTATATTTCTTACAAACGAAAACTGGAAAAACATGTTGCTTTTAAATTATTTATGAGCTATACTCTAACATGCTAAGTCCTCTTCTAAAAGGATGCATCATACTCTTAAATAGAATGAATGATCAACAGCCTCGTGGTAAAAAGTGCTCTGGTGAGGTAAGAGTCCTGGCAACGTAGACTCTTCTCAGCTTCGGTAAGGATCACCTGTGTGCATGCCAGGTCCTCGTAAACTAGACATCTGCTAGATGCCCTGCCCCCACCGAGGACTGGTTATGCCTTTGAACTGACGTATACGGATTTAGCTTTGTTCTCATTTAAGGTTGCCTTCTCCTTAACAAAGTAGCTGAGGTCAATGACTCCAGTTCTAAAGAAATAAGGGATTGTGCCATTTAGAGCATCACAGGAAGGAGCCATGTGCCACTTGGAGTGCATCTTGGCTGTGTAAATTCACTTTAAAAGGCAAAAATGCACATGTGCTTTAGTGGCATCCCACATTAGAAGCCAATGTCTAAACCACCTGGTTAAACTTTGGAGATTATGTTTCTCCTATTTTACATAGCAGGGCTTACTGCTCTAAAATAAGCAAATCAAAGTCCAGCAAAGTAATACAAGCTAATGGCAAAGCAGAAAGAAACCGTTAAATCTGCTTTTATAAAGTTTCAGCTTCTCTCAAAAGCATCAACATTTTAACTGTTAGTGTCCTGTCTCAAAGCAACTATAAGGTCATTTTCTCATTTTAAAGTGTCTAAGCCACCTTGAAAACCCTTCCCCCATTTATTTTCTACTTCCCATAAGCCTATGCCCATCCACACAAAAATTAAGAAACCGACTGTCAGTAGTATTTCAGACCAATGGTTTTTAATTCCAGCACAGCGAAGTAGCAACAGAAGGCTGCTCTGAAGTTTGCAGCACTGCCCGAGTTACACCCGTGCAGGAGTATTGCTTTTGCGGCACACAGGTAGGCACTGCTGCCAGTGGGGAGTGTCTCCAGGCAGGACCCTGCAGAGACCCCGTGTGTAGAGGAGCGGTACCTGGGAGGACTATGCACATCTGCAGGCTGTGTGTGTACCTAAAAGCTCTGCTGCATCCTTCCACTGCTGCTTTACTCAGTAACAAATTGAAGCACTTTATAACATTTGTAGCTCTTCAATAATTTTGAATCACTGTTAAAGTGCTCATGCTCCAAAGCATAAAGTCTTTCTTAACCACTGCAAATGTATAAAAGGCACATCATCAAAATGACAGTCATCAACTTCTTCCATTTTAGGTGTGAAATTGTTCTGTTTTTTTTTTTCTCTTTGTTTTTGTTGTTCATCAAGTGCAAAAAAAAAAAAATAATGGTCATAAGGACACGATGTACAAAATCTTGTTTTCAACAGCACCAAGTAATCAAAATTCTAAAATAAAGTTCTCAGGTAAAAAAATATTTGGTTTGAGATGATACCTTACGTGTGTGTGTGTGTGTGTGTGTGTGTGTGTGTGTGTGTGCGTTTTACATCTCTCCAGGATCCCAAATGAACTGGAAGAAGCCATCCCATAGGTGCAGAGAAGACTCTGCTGATGCAAGTCCTCCAGAACGCCCTTGAAATAACATGAGTCATATGGTCAGGGAAAGTAAGGGAAGGGATGGCAAAGGAAATTGATTATGCACTTTATAGTGTTTCAGTTTCTTTGTGAGTTAAAACAAATTTTCTATGGTTTAAACTACTCAGTGAAGAGAACTAAAACATTGTCATTTTGACACAATGTTCTAGTTTGCTTTTCTTTAAATCATTCAATTGATCTCACTCAGATTAGGTCCTCCTAGCTAATGGATCATATCATCCCCTAGTTGACACTTATTCACAACCAAACCGAGTAAAGTCACACTTTAGTTTCTAAATGAAGGGGTCACACCAGACTAGTGCAATAATGGCTTCTATTTCTGGCACGGTTGGAAATTACCTTAGAAACATTCTACATCTAGTTTTAGCACAACTCAAATTTAGTGCACTTAAACACACGCATTAAAAATGAACATAGCCACCTGGCTGGTGTGGCTCATTTGGTTGGGGCACGGACCCGCACACCAAAAGGTCGCACGTTCAATTCCCAGTCTGGGCACGTGACTGGGTTGTGGGTTCGGTCCCAGTAGGGGCAGGTGTGAGAGGCTACTGATTGATGGTTCTCTCTCACATCAGTGCTTCTCTCCCTCTCTCAGTGTTCCACTTCCTCTCTCTGTCCATCCCTTCCCCTCTCTCTAAAATCAATAAACATGTCCTCTGGTGAGGATAAAAAAAACATATTCTTTCAAGTTTGAGGCTGTGGTGACATGCATCACTTCTGCTCAGCTCTAGCTTGCATTAGCTGATAAAACTAGGTTACATGGCCTTGCCTAACTTCAAGAGCGCTGGGAAGTGTAGGTGAGCACTTACATATTTGGTAAGCAGTTAATTATCTCTGCCGCCAGTTCTACCCAAAGCAGGAGGTGAGTTCCACTGTTCATACAGGTTACTCTCAGGTGATAATTCTTTATTAAACATAGAAATAAAGGTAAGCTTTATTTCTCCTTCCTACATTTGTGTAGTTGATATATTTTCCTCCTCTAAACAAGAATTATATCAAAATACAAGCAAGCTCTTATTGAGTCCAGTGTGCAATGGACTGAATGTTTGCATCCCCCACACCCCATCAATTCATGTTGAAATCCTAACCCTCAGTGTGATGGTATTTGGGGGCAGGGCCTTTGGGAGGTAATTAGATGATGAAGGAAGAGGCTTCATGAATGGGATTAGTGCCCTTATAAAAGGGACCTGAGACAGCTCTCACTCCTTCTCTGCCATGTGAAGACAGCAGAGGGCAGCCATCTGCAACAAAGCCCGGGACAAGGGCTTTGCTTTTGTTTTTAAGTTACTCCAAGGTATTTTTTGCTTTGATTTTTTTTTGTGGGAGGGGGATCTGGTGACAATAGTTAGAAAAACAAAACATCTTACATCATGTGTGACAACCCTACAATAAAGAACTGACCAGTGTGGCTCGGTTGGTTGGGCGTCGTTCCACACAGCGGAAGGTTCGCTGGCTGGTTCGGGCAGGGCCCATCCCTGGGTTGCGGGTTCTGTTCATGGGTTGGGGATGTTTCTCTTTCACATCGATGTTTCTCTCCCATTCTTCCTCTCTCCCTTCCCCTCTCTCTAAAAATAAATATTTAAAATCTTTTTTAAAAATCTCCTGCTAAAAAAATGTCAATAGTGCTCCAGTAGAGAAGTACTACGCTAAACAAATACAAATCTTATGACAAAATTAACATTGACTTTTAAAATATCCTTCTTCTGATGAAGCAGAACTCTCCCTCTCATATACCCAGCGAAATGCAGATCAGTCTACAAACGGAGATGGAACACATTAGGAGGTTGGAGGAACTTGAGACAAAAGTCGGTAACATCTGAAGTTAGTTTTTACTGAAACAATGAAAAAGTAATCTTTGATATCTTCCTCTTACTGGGCTATGCAGTCCATAAAAGCATTAGCTGTGCTGAGAAAAGCATTCATTCTCAGGGGAGGGACACCCCCACGATTGACAATATAGATTGCTGGGCATAAAACCCAACATATTATAAATGTATATGTATGTATGCATATATTTTTTAATTTTTAATTTTAATTTTAGTTCAAGTACAGTTGTCTCCATTTCCCCCCATCACTCCCCTCCACCCCAGCCATCCCCACTTCCCACCTTTGATCCTATACCCTTTTGGTTTTGTCCATGTATCCTTTATAGATGTTCCTGAAAACCCTCCCCCCTTCCCCCCCATTATCTCCTCCCTCCTCCCCTCTGGTTACTGTCAGACTGTCCTTAATTTCAATGTCTCTGGTTGTATTTTGCTTGCTGGTTTGTTTTGTTGATTAGGTTCCACTTATAGGTGACATCACATGGTATGTGTCTTCCCTACAGTTGTGTGTGCACTTCTGTATTTCATAGCTGCATCCACTGCCCACTGAGAGGACTGTCCAAAGACAATTCAAAAGCAATAAACACACCTAAGTGCTCAGCTCGTGGTTCTTCTCTTCATGTTCACCCATGGATATGTTCATTGATGTTTTAAAGAGAAGAGAGGGAGGGAGGGATAGAAGGAAAGAGACATTGATGTAAGACACATTGATTGGTTGCCCAGAGAGAGACAGACATTGATCTGAGGAACATCCACTGATTGTCTCCTACATCAGCACCGACTGGGGATCAAACCCCAAACCTTTTAGTGTACAGGATGACACTCCAACCAACCAAGCCATCTGGCCAGGGCTCATGGTTCTTAAATAACATTGCCCACTAAAAAAAACGGGGGTTTCCTAGAGAAATGACTGATTCCAGATTAGTGAAGTGCAAGAGGAGTTTGGAATGTCTGTGTCAGAGAGTAAAGAAGTGCTCAAAGAACGATGGGGATGTGTCAGAAGTCATTGAAAGAACTCCCAAAGGCAAAATGTGGGACAACTTGAGCATCAAAATAAATAATAGTAACTGATAGTGACCCCTTTAATAAACATGATTCCATATGATTTAAATTAATAAGTGGTAAGTTTGGTGAGAACCAGGATATTTACAATTTCAAGGTACCACTCCACAAAATATTTACTACAAAAGGATAAAGAACACTTTTATAATGGCAGACATCACCTTATTCAAGGGATTAAAGTGAACATCATCAGTAATTATGTGTCAGCAGACAGGATGCAATGAGAAAAGCAAAGTGTCACTTCTGTGGTAATCTTGCCAAAGTTAAATAACTTAAATTTACTCATAAGGAAACATCAGACAGATCCAAACTGAGGGCCGTCTTATAAAATAAACAGCCTAGTCGTCAAAATGGTTAAGGCCATTAAAGCCAAGAACAAATTAAGGAGCTATTTCAGACTGAAAAACTGGAATAGAGACAATTTAGCTCAGTGAGTGACTCTGTACTGGGTTACAGTCAAGGCCACAACTGGCACAACCCGCCTGTGGTCTAAAGTTCGGATGGAAGTCATGTATCCATACCAAATTCTGGATTTTGATGGTTATATTGTGATGACATAGGAGGACATCCTTGTTTGGTAAGAAAACACTAAAGTATTAGGGATTTAAGGGGCATTTTGTGAGTGATTTACTATCCAATAGTTCAGCTAAGGTTTTTTTCCCCTTAAAGTCCTTTGTTCTGTACTTGAAAGTTTGCTATAAATTTAAGATAGCTTCAAAATAACTAATGGTAATATTATTATTTTTTAAGGGCTTCCTGTAAAACAGGCTACTTGTTAAGTTCATGGGATACAGCAGAAAAAACTCAGTTCTTGCCACCTGGTGCTTACAGTCTGACAGGGAAAACAAGAGTTGAACAAGTGATTGGAGGTGCAACAGAGGAAGCTCTTCAACTGCAGAGTGAACAAAGGCCCCCCCTGAGAAGATGATCTTTAAGCTACGGACCTGATGATGCACAGGATTAGCTGGGTGATGGGGGAACGAGTGAGTGTGAGTGTGAGTGTGTGTGTGTTGCGAGGGAGTGGGGATTTTGGCCTTTGGCAATAGTATAATCTCTAGTATGATACAGCTGTCCAAAAACCATAGTTGTGCAAAGAAACTGATTATTGATCACGCCCACCACAATACCAAAGGACTTTACCATATATATACACCAATAGTTTAAACTTTAAAATGTGTAAAGGGTAGATTAAATTTTGGAAAAAAAAATGCGTAACACCTTGATTTTAAAGTCCCCTCCCTCAAATTCAACATATTTACACTTGGTCAATTTTTGAAACATTGCTGTTAAGAAGTGGTTTAACATTATTTTACACTTGGGGAAACTGAGGCAAATGACTTAACAAATTCACATAATTTTTAAGGCATAGGGCCAGGACCATGTTCTTAATTTGTTATTCCATTAGTTTACTTTCAATATTATTTTGTACTGGTTTCAGATGTACAGCCTAGTTAGACAATCCTATACTTTACAAAAGTGTTCCCCTTGCTATTTCCAGTACTCACCTGGCACCAATATTAAAGGCCATATTCCCTATGCTGTACTTTACATCCCCATGACTACTTTAACTGCCAATTTGTACCTTGTCCTTAATGTTTAAACTCCTACTCCAATGCTTTTTTAAATTACTTGCATTGAAACTGTCAGCCACATTCTTACGGCCTGAAAAATAAAATATTTTACATTATTTTCATTGCAGAAACAGGCTATTTACAAAGCATGAACCACACTGAGTGCTCAGGACAAGTACAGAATCACTCTGTCGAACCAGTGCCAAGTTGTTCCTCCTCACCACCACCTCAGTCGGTCTTCCCTCCGGCTCTCGTGGTGACTATTCCACTGCCGGAGAATTCAGACCTTTCCCTCGGTACCTCACTCTCCAGCGTAAATGAGCTCCAAATTCAATCTTCCTTAACCTAGTCTTAGTTACAGACGTCGGAGAATTATGAACCACTTCCTCAGAATATTTACATGAAAACATTTGCATGAAGTCTTGAGTTTGCTGAGCGCTCTCCCTTCTCAAGGTCATTCATGCACCCCAGATTATGAAGCCCTGATCGTCTGTGTCAGTCACTGATGATCACAACTTTATTTTCATGACAACCCATTATGGAAGGTTCTGTGATCCTCATCACACAGCAAAGAAAAATGGGCCGTATGGCTCGGATTTGAATCAATCCCTAGATCCTTTCACTTACATATTCTTACTTACAAAGGGCCCTTCGCCCCCTAGATCCAGCCTCACAATCCGTCCAGCCAGGTTTCTCCATGTGTCAAATCTTTTATTTTCCCACCCACCTAAGAAAAATCAAGTCTAGGCAAGCTGCAAACTCCTCAGGAGGCTTATAGAATTCTTTTTTAGTCATCCTCTTGCTATGTTTCTGGAAGCAGCTTCTTGAAAAGCAGCCTAGCTTCCAGGGTCACTGGAAGCTATCTTGAAAAGTTGACTGGTAAGGAAGAGTTCTGTTGTCCACAGCATCTCTGTCAGGCTGATGGTAAACAGGAATGCAGTGGGACAAGGCTTTCTATGTTCTCAGCCTCCGCAGTCCTACTTAGCTCCTGGGTGACAATGAGTCCTCATCTCTAGAACTATTCCTGTGCCTTCCTTCCTCTCTCAACACCAAACAAAAATTGAACTATGCGGTAGTCAGACAGAATTTTGGAATAACTGGTTACACATAACTGAAACTCAGACAGGTGAAAATATCACTTCCACCAGGCAGTTACTTTTTAAAGATATGTATGTCTAAACGTGAAATAAAAACTTTACCTCCTTGTACTTCTCCGCACCAGCAGCCAGATAGACAAATGTATTGTTTGTCTGTTTAGCTAACTGATTGCTGGAACAGACAGAAGAATGTGTTAAAGTCCCAATAGATGAATTAAACATGGACATATTCAGGTTTTGTAGATCCTGAAACAAACAATTGGGTGACTCCTTTCAAGAAAAATATGTAATTATGTACATAAAATTATATTAAAAATAAACAGCAACTTAAGAGCCACATCAAATAACAATCATTACATTGAAAATGTACAGACATCACAAAATAAAAATAAATTATTAGGTGACATATCTCTCGCCCAGGATCTCATGACATGATGCTGGGTGAGTCAACACAGTGGGAGTCAGGTATATTCTAGAAGTCAGTTCCACACATGAGTGACAGAAGAATACATACACACACCTCACAAACCCTGCATAACAGGTACCTGTATTCGACTTCCTTTGGCTCATTTCCCAGCCACTCCAGTACCATCCAACCTGAGGAGCAGAGCAACCAAGGCAAGTCTGGATTTGAGTCAGCCACCTCAACTGCAAATTTTGCAGGGAATACGAAAACTGGAAGAGATCCAAGAAATCAGCTGCTACGCCTTTCTTCATTTTGCCTAGCAGCAAATAATTATCTCCTGAAATCATCACATAGCGTTTGCCTTGGGGCTGGCTGTGGACTCTGCTGTTAAAGATTGCCTCTCTCTGCAGGACAGAACTCACCCCTCCCTCCACTGTCTGTAGTCCGAACCCCTCTTAGGCTCTTCTAGCCGTGTCTCTAGTTAAATGAATGCTCTATACTTTGTGTTTTCTGCTTTGTGTTTCATTAGCAACTACAGAGATAAAGAGTTTCAGGAGAGACTCTGAGACAGACCGTCTATTTTCTCCCTTTTCATCTTATGAATGAGGAACCCTGCTCAAAGAAAGTTTATAATCCAGATCCCCAGGCTTCTAAAATAGTGGTTCAAATAGTGTTTCATACTGCTATCCCTGTATCTATGACTCTAGAATACACCTTTTCCTTTCAATATTTTTCCAATTGCTAACTTTGAAGTCTCTCCCTTATTACTATTAAGAGTACTGGTAACTTCTAGTATCTTGATTTCTGAACATTCAGCCATTCAACTACACCAACTCCAACTTTCAAGGCAGCTTTTGTTCTTCATAAAGTTCTCTCTAAAAATAAAATGTGCATTAATCCCTAAGAAGCACGCTGCATGGAAACCCTGTCTCCGAACTAGGTGAGCCACTTTAAGGCAAAGACTCTTGCTCACATTTAGATGCACAGCACACGTTACAGTGGCACACAGTAACCACTAAATGTTTGCTGGGAAAACTAATGCACATTTCAATGAAGGATACACATCACTGAAACATACACTTATTTTATAGAGCTATGACTATCAATGAGAACAGTTGGAACTTTGCCTTGCTTTTTTAATGTAACTGTTACCACACAGGGAAATAGCTGTTGTAGAAGTTGATGGAGGTTTAAATTACTTCCCATAACCTCAGACGTGGAACTTCCAACTCTTGTAATCTAGAAGAAAACACCCCAGCTCACTCTACCCTAAAACAAAAACCCAAGATGAACCTTTTTGGGTTCCATTATGAACAGATTTCTACCACTCACCTTGTGAATCCACTGCCTTGAAGGACTCTTTTTTTTTTTTACCTCAATGGAAGGAAAAAATTGATGAGTTCTTTTCTTGGATTCTGAACTTTGAAAAATCTTAGCATTTCCTTTTAACAATGATGCCAGCTGAGACTGGGAAACCTTTGCTTTTATTTCCTTTGCTCAAGGGTGCCAGAAAGTATCAGGAACCCATAATGACTTTTAAAAATATGTAGAAGTGTTTTAAGAGAAACACCATGAAATGATAGTATGTTGGCTCTACCCAGCAGGAGGAGCAAATGTTTTGAGTTTTCAGAACCGAATTGGTAGAGGCTGTGTTGGCTCTCTGACTTTTTGATTTCAAGGCTCAATAATCAACAT
>VMDR010028157.1:0-13272 GCA_007922815.1 Macrotus californicus
CCTAGATAAAATGTACTCCCCATTTGCTTGACATCAGGAGACACAGGTCACTTTATAATTAAGAATGAACTTGTGTGAATATCCTGTTTCTCAATAACCTTTAATCCAATGGTTTTAATATCTATTGATGATTATTAACCTGAATCAGTTATTGAATAGTTGTAACATGGGGATTTTCTAACTTCATCCTACATTTAGTAGCTGCATATTTGTGTGTGTGAAGAAGGGCTTTCCATTTTCCACTTTTCTCTCCCAGTGATATTGTTAATATCACTATGGACTTACAGGTTCTTTTTATATCCATTCAAAATTCAAAATTCATTATTCTTTTTGATGCTCAAATCATCCCAGATTTGGTGAGAGCCCACCTAATCTAGCTTTTATGCCTTATTGGCATGTCCCTTTCAATCTTGAAGCACTTCCTTGCTTTTCAATATGAAGTATTTCAGGCTTACTTTGAAGTTTCCCTGGCCCAGTCCTGTAATCAACTCATCTCTTCAGAAGGTCCAAGTTTCATGGTGGACTTCCATTGACTGCCCCCCAAAACAGTAAGAAAAATTTTTCATTATGGATTGCTGCTGGGTCACTACCAGAAGTATTTCTTTTCTTCATGGTGCATTCAGCCTCATTTTCATACACTAATGGAATAGTGAGGACTAGCAGTTACTTTGTATTAATATTTGGGAGCTTTTAAAAAATATTTAAAAGACAAACACTTCTCCTTATGCTCCAATTTTCCTTTTGGAAAAAGAGTAATCATTATTGGAAATGTTAGCGTTGCCCCAAGTTCCACCATTGGCCCGCTGTTCTTTTCTCTCAGGCATTCAGTGGATACCCCAAATCTGCATGTCCAGGCAAGTGGAGGCCTGTCCCCAGGCCTGGCTGCTGAACAGCTCCTCCTGGATGTTTTCATTCTGCACCCCCAGTCCTCTTATGGTCCTAATTTCACTTAGTGGGTCATACACATGTAATATTGTCCATTATGAAATATGCACAAAATATAGACAGTTAAAATTTCTCCTCCATCCCCGGGCACACCAACCAAACTTTGGAAACAGCCTAGAAGATAAACCAATCTCCTTAATATTGGCTTTCAAGGCCCTTCGTCAACTGTTAATGATCCACATCTTAGACTTACTGGGACACTTTGTACTGCTTGTCACTCCAGGGCCATGCTTTAGTTTTTCTCAGCTTGGTGCTTAGCTACATCCCCTCTGCCTGGTATTTTCACCCCTTCCTCTATACCAGAGATACCTTGTCCTTTCCTGGTGTGTGCACGCCCTTCTTAGATCCCAGGGATACCTTGGATGCCTGTCATACTTGGCTGCATTGTATTAAAACTGCATGCATCTTTTTTTAGGTGACACTCCCTTAAGATATGTACTGGGCTTTTTTCATCTAAATATTCACAGTCATGGCATAGAGATAATACCTCTTGGATGTTAGACATACAATAAAAATGTTACAATGAGGCCACAGAGAAAATAATTGCCAAAGGTTCAGTTCTCCAGGGAAGCGTGACCCATCCCTTAATTGTTAAGCATAGCAAATAATGCTTTTATCAGATTTTCCTGGAGGTGGAGAATTGGAAATATTCAAGGTTGACAGACTCTAAACTTTAACTATGTTTAAAAAGAGAGTTTGAATTCTAATTAAAGAATCCTATTAGATTTAATGAACTACATATTCCAAGGCGTGGGCTTTGAAGTTACTGAATTCCATAGTTAACTGTAATAGTAGGTTGTTCAGCTCGAGAGTTTCTCTGCTGTCTAATTGTTTCTTGTGTAAGGTCTTTTGTTTCTTTAAGGATGATAAGCTCCCTGACGGCAGGAGTAATGCTATAATCTACTGTTACATCCTTAACATATTAGAGTAGATTTTCACTGGTGGCTTATATTTTTAAAGTCTATTTTAATTTTTCCCTTTACCAAATTTTTACCACCCATCTAGTAAAGTAGATAAGTAATGTAGAAAAGATAAAACACAAGAGATTATATTTTTAGTGCCCATTTGTAGTGATAAAGACACCGATATTTTTGGTCTGCTCCAAGACAGAAATTTTAATTTTTTGCCCTGTAGTCACATACTTCTTTTCATCTCTTCTTTAGATTATTTGAGAGCCTGGAGTATTATTCATGTAATTTTCCTCCTTGCTCCCACATTTTTCCTCTTGGCTGTTTTATTATTCCCTAAAACTCCATCAAAGGAACAAACATGGAAAAGAGGTGAAGTGTTGGGTTGTTTTTGCTATTGGATCTGATGAAAATTTTAGAGTAAAAAAATGGAAATTTAATTGTTTAATTAAAATTATATTTTTAATCTGTGCTTGAACTATTCTGTTTTCTTTATAGTTGACAATTTAAGTATATTGATTTATGATCAATTTAGGTAATTTATTAATTTTTTAAATACTATTTTCTCACCAGTTTTTATTGTTTCATATATAGCAGATCATTTTTCTTCCTAATATCCCTGTGCAACCAGTAGAACAGAAGGAATTTCAACTTAATACAGGGTCAGAACTCAGGACAATCAAGATAGATAAATATGTGACTAGGACACAGCTTTCAAGTATGAATGTCTTCAGGGCCCAGGGAAACAGTTTGAATAAGGAGTGGTGGGAGCAACCGTATGTATGCTCCACCTAAAAAGGTATTCAAATAGTTTTTGAGAAGACTGTATTGGCAAATCAAAGTTGGTGGGAGCCTCTTTGTAGTCTCTGGATGATATTCTGTCTGTCTTGCTCAAGGCTCTTTCTATCATATTTTTACTTAGAAGTGTGTTTTTGGAAAAGACAACTATAGGAAACTGCCTTGTGTCAAAATTATGTTACCCTTTATGCTGGTACTAAATTGCATACTTGTTATTTTCAAGTTATCTTAGTTTATGTGCATGATGGAATAATAGACTCTTTACATTAAACACCTAGTGCTTGAATATTCTTATTTACATCTCTTTTAAAATTCACTCAGTATTGACACAGAGGATATCTAACTGAATTTATAATGTATTTAATAATGAAGAGTTAAAGTAAGCTTAAAAAGAGAAAGACACTTAGAGATGTCAAAGTTCAAGCACCAGTGTTTTTTTTTGTTTGTTGTTTATTTACTTTTTCCAGCTTTATTGAGATATAACTGAAATATAGCATTGTGTAGGTTGGTTTACAATGTGTTGATTTGATACATTCATATATTACAATAGGCTTGCCACTGTAGCCTTAGCTAACACCTCCATCACATCACATAATTACCACTTTTTTTGTGCCAAGAACATTTAAGATCTACTCTCTTAGCAACTTTCAAGTATGTAATACAATATTGTTAACTGTAATGGTAGTGCTCGGCGTTACCACCCCCAAATCTATTCATCTTTTAACTGGAAGCTTGCACCCTTTGACCAGCTCCCCATTTCTCCCATTGGAGTCCACATAGAAGTGATATACAAGTTTTGTCTTTCACTGTCTAACCTACTTTACTTAGCATAATACTCTTAAGGTCCATGCATGTTGTCACAAGTGACAAGATTTCCTTCTTTCTCACAGTTGAATAATAGTCCATTGTGTGTGTGTGTGTGTGTGTGTATAGAGAGATAATATATTTTTTATCCATTCCTCAGTTGATGGACACCTAATACTTTCCTATAAGCATCTTCTGAATGAATGAAGAGCAATGCAGATGCTTAGAGAATATTTATTCTTACTTTCCATAGAATTTGAATGAGCTTGGTGATCTAGCTGCCTAGTCTACAGAAGAAAAGCTCCACGTAAAGAGACTGTGGAGTAGGGGTGGAACCTACTAAAAGCAGGCCAGACCAGGAAGTTATCATTACAATAGCTGGATTGTAAGGGGTAGAAGGTATTGAGGGGGGAAAAAAGACCAAAACAAAAAACAGTAGTTCATGGCCAAGCTGTGCAATGGCAAATAATTTTCTGAGAGGATATCACTCTCTTGCCAACAGTGACTCTGTTGTCACAAAAAATATTTCACCAGTATTATTTGCACAAGAAGTCAGGAAAAGTCATTTTATTCATTCATTATTGTTAACTTTAATAAAATGTTTTAACAACATGAAAAGTTTCTGTTTCTTGAAAAACTCATTTAAGGGCATGGGGTGGGAAAGACAGAAATCTTGTTCTTTATCTCCCTTATAAAAGGTTCATGCTTAAAAACCTTACTTGTTTTGCCATAAACCATGCCATCAGCCACGTAATGACTTCATAGACAGTGTATCTAGTCAGTGTTACAACTTTTAGTAAAATCTGTGTTCATTTAATTTGGTTAATGTACTTTGAGACCACCGTCTACCTGTTGATAAAGCAGATTCTGGTGACCTGTTTCACAAGGGTGACTCATTTGGAGTTTTGTGAAGTCCTTTCACAAAGACAAAGTAGGGTTTTAGACATAGCAAAAGTGAAATTAGAACTCTGATCTTTTCAGGCTGCTTCAAAATTACGACTCCAGTATTTTCAGGGCTGCTTCTGATTTTATTGTTTAAATGTTCTCCATTTAGTTCTACTTAATTCCTGGGCCAAGTGGCTAAACAACAGGTTTCTGGAACAAAATGCCTCAAGCTGACTCTTGGCTTTGTTGCCAGAGGCCTGTATAGGAGACACCTCTTAAATGCCAAACACAGAAACATCTTTTAAAACAGTATTGTTCAAAATGTTACTATCGAACATGGTGGATTGTGACCAGTTTTGATGTTTATTGCTTTACTTTGCTTTAAAACTCCTCATTTTGTTTGATAAGAGGAAAAAAATGCAGTTTTTACAGTTTTCCTGTTAAAATAATAGAATCTAAGTGTCAGAAGCAAAAGCCGTCTTCTCCAGTCTTCTGCCTTAGATTGTTGATGTCCCTGTTATGACTGAATTGGCACACTCATCACTTAACAAAAAGCATGCTACATTTGCAAAAGTCTGTAAACAGTCCACCTGCCAGGATCCACAGAAGAGCATGTAGTTAACTGGCAATGTAACAGTGGCAGGTGCCGGAAGCCAAGACTTGGACACTTAGTTGGACATTTTCCCTGTCACCACCTTTGGGAAAGAGAACAAATCAGGAGTTTATCTGTTGAAAAAGCTAGTCCTAATATAACCTACTTGATTTGAAATACAAATAAATATTTACATTCATTCACCAAACAGATACATATTTAACCAGATTTTTTATTTAAAGAGAAACCTGTGAACTGTACGGTATTAAAAACCATCCTCAGGAATTGAGGTCCAAACCCATTCCATTACCTTGAATATCTCCAAAGCAGGGAACAGAGACATGAGAGCAGTTTCCTTGTGCGTTAGCCGAGCATATTCTGTGCTGTTACCGAATGAAGGCAGTGCACACAGACTCTGCTATCTTTTCACGGCTGTGGAAAGGAGGAGAGGTAATAGGACCAAAGCAAAAGACAGTTTATAGCGTAAAGTGCACAAGACAGGGGCATACAGAAATCGGATAAACAGCCCTTTGCATTTTCAAAGTTTTCTAAGGGCTAAAAAAGACTGCAATAATTTAATTAAAAAGGCTGTAAATAATTTAGTTACATTCCTTTAAGGAAAAATGTATCTGACTCATTTGGGGGGAATGTATTTTATTTAGAATCTGGTAATTAGAGACCTAGAGTTTGTTCAAATAGCGTTTTTAGTCAAGGAGAATGCAGCGTTAACGACGTTGCTTATTTATCTGGGAATTATTCCATTGTCTGAAAGCAGAACTAGAGTTTTCTGAAGTACTGTCCCTACAGGGCGAACTAAAGGTGGGAAGTGGAAGAGGCTTTTGAAAAGCCTCGTAACATGTCCTACTCAACTAAAGAGGAGAGGAGCGCTGGCTGGTGTGGCTCAGTTGGTTGGAGCGTAGTCCTATAACCAAAAGGTTGCCGGTTTGATTCCCTGGTCGGGGCACACGCCAAGGTTGCTGGTTTGATCCCCGGTCTGGGTACGTGCAGGAAGCAACCAGTCGATAATTCTCACATCAATGTTTCTTTCTCTTCCTTCCTCTCTCCCTCAAAGCAATGAAAAAATGTCCTTGAGTGAGAATTTTTTTAAAAAGGGAGAGAAATGGGGCAAGAAAAAGATGGAACAAATGGGCAGTACCTTTACCATCTAGTTCTTTAATCACTTCCAGTCATTTAGGGAGAATGCATTCTTTTTTCCCTTTAGTTAAAATTTTTACTGAGGAGCAATATATATTCATCAAAGTATATAAATCTTAAATGTGCATATTATGAACTTATCACGAAGTCAAAACATCACCCAGATGAAGAAACAATCAGCACATCCCAGAAACCTCCCATGATTCCTTTATAGGCACTATTTCCACCATTTTCCACAAATGTAATCTCTTTGATAACTTCTAAAATCATAGATTAGTTTTGCCTCTTTTTGAATGATTTTTTTAGAATCATATAGCATGTAGTATTTTGTATGCAATTGCATTTAAAATTATGTTTGTGAGGCTTATCTCTATTGTGTGTAGCAGTAGTTTGTTCATTTCCACCACTGTGCACTGTTGCATTGTATGAGCACACCATGATTTTCCAGCTTGTGGCAATTACCAATAGTACTGCTATGAGTATTCTTCTTGTATATCTTGTCTGTGACTTTGGTTTGCGTATGTTCACGTTTCTGTGGAGGGTGGAATTTCAGTTTTGGTAGACATTGACGATTCCCTAAAGTGGTGGTACAGTTTACACCCTCTTCAACAGCCCTGAGTCCCGGTTGTTCACGTTCTCGCTAAGGTCGATACTATGATTTGTTTGTTTTAATTTTAGCAGTTCTGGTGGGGTTATAGATATCTCTTCGTGGTTTAATTTGCCTTTCTCCAATAACCAGTGAGGCTGAGACTCATATATGTTTTTTGGCCATTTGAAATACTACCTCTTTTTTGAAATTCTTGTTCGAATCTTTTGCCTTTTTTTCTACTGGGTTGCTGTCTGTCTTTCTCTTATTGAATTATAGGAGTTCTTTAGACATTAGATATAAGTCCTTTGTTCAATATACATATGGCAAGTAGTTTCTCCTAGTCTGTGGCTTTTCTTTTTTGGAGTAAGACATGATTTTTAAAAATTATTTTTCTTGGAAAATTTCAATCATTACAAAAGTAGAGACATTAATATAATGGAAGCCCACATACCCCACTTCAGTAATTATCAACTCGTGGCCAAGCATATTTCAGTTAAAGCCCCACTAAAATCCACCCTTTTTCATCACCATAATCTGTCCTTTTCTTTCCATTGTTAATCCTGTAGGCCTTTATTACTTCACTCAACATCATTTTGTTTTCTCCATATATTAATTGGATTAGATCCAACTGAAATGATAATTAAATCCAATTAATGCATTTTTGTATTTATATTACCTGAGCTCTCTGAATATGGTGATTCTGTAGACCACTGACTCCTTCTTGAAACTCCTTTCCCTTAGGCTTCTCTCGTACTTTCACCTGGTTTTTCCCTCTACTTCTCTTACTCTTCATGATTTCCTTCCTGGGGTCTTCTTCCTACCTTGCTTCTTCAGAGTTATTGTTCCACCAGAGTTCTGTTTCAGTTCTCAATTCATGTGGGTGATTTTATCAGTGCTCATGTCCTCACTCCCACTTACATGTCGATGGCCCCCAGATCCACATCTCCAGTCCAGAACACTATTCAATACCAAGCACTATATAGAGCTATCTGCTGGGCATTTCACTTGGATGGCCCAAAAGCATCCATGGAAGACTTGCTGATTGTCACCCCCCCCCCCCAAGTTTCACCACCAGTTTATTCTTCTATTTTTCCATTAATAATGCAATTTTAGCTGAACAAATTTCCAGCTATCACCTATATTTCTCAGCCCACATTGTAGTTAGATGTGAAAATGCAATTCTTGACAATGCAGTGTAGGCAAAAGTGATGCATGCTACTTCTGGATTTTGACTTAAAACATTGGTTAGCTCTGGCTGGTGTGGCTCAGTGGATTGAGTGCCAGCCCGTGAACTGAAAAGTTGCCAGTTTGATTCCCAATCAGTGCACATTCCTGGGTTGCAAGCCAGGTCCCTAGTTGGGGGTGTGCAAGAGGCAACTGATCTATGTATCTCTCACACACTGATGTTTCTTTCCCTTTCTCCCTCCCTTCACCTCTAAAGATAAATAAACTAAAAAAAAAGCCATTGCTTATGTGTGTTATCACTCTCTCTTCTCTGCTTCCAAACCTGCAAGACATGGTGATAACCGATGCAACCTTCAAAGTTAGGTGTGACCAATACACAGAACTACCTCACCAGCTTGGGTCCCTGCATTACCTCACAGAGCAGACTATGGAGATCACTAGACTATTCCATAAGTAAAAACAAACTTCTATTTAAGTCATTGTATTTTGGGGTTTCTCTGTTATAGCAGATTATCCTTAACTATTACAGCATTCCAATCGTATCATATCCAAGCTTTACTAATCATCTGTCCACCTAGTTAACTGCATCTGTAGTTCCAGTATGAGTAAAGACTCATGCAGTTACCTAGTCGTCTCTACTCTCTCAACTCCTACACCCAATTTCCTAGGCGCAGTTCATATGATTTCCTAAAAACAGTTCAGGACTCTACTTCTGGCATGATTGGGTAACTGACACTACAGCAGCTCTCTTGTCATAAATAACTGTCAAAATAAACAAAAATATATGGGGAAATTGTTTTTGGACAGTGGACAACCAGCAGTAGAAGACTGATCCCTAAAAGAAGGGAAATTAACAGGGTTAGCCCCATGATGACCCAGCTCTCTGCACAGGGCAGTTTCCTGATTGGGGTACAGAAAGCTCCAAGCAAAACAGTGGTCCTGCTAAGATTCAGCCATGATGTGGCATGTACCTATAGTTTATTTTTTGTGTTAACTGTGTAATAATATATCATTGTATGAATATATCACAGTTTACCCATTCATTTGGTTGCTGATGGACATTTGTTTATACTTCTTGCTATTATGAATAAGCTGCTTTGAATATCATTGTACATGCCCTTCAGTGGACATAAACACTTATTTATACTTAGTATATAGCAAGGGATGGAATTGCTGTGTCGTAAAGTCTATATACATTTACCTTTAGTAGATACTGCTAAAGTATTTCCCAAATGAGTTGTACCAACATACACTCTAACCACTAGTGTGTAAGAATCCCAGTTGCTCTGTATCACTTTCCAGCATGTGATATTGTCAGTGCTTTTAATAGTAAACATTT
Organism: Macrotus californicus; assembly: GCA_007922815.1. Classification (NCBI taxonomy): domain Eukaryota; kingdom Metazoa; phylum Chordata; class Mammalia; order Chiroptera; family Phyllostomidae; genus Macrotus; species Macrotus californicus. Next base: position 9,201 of record VMDR010028157.1, read on the forward strand.
TGGGGGAATGTAGTGGTATTTCATTATGGTTTCAATTTACATCTCTCTGATGAATAATGATGTTGATAATCTTTATTTTTCTAAAATTTATTTTTAATGTTTCAAATACAGTTGACACTCAATATTATGTTAATACCAGGTATACAGCGTAGTGGTTAGACATTTATATCACAAAGTGAACCCTCCGATAAGTCTAGTACCCACTTGACACCATACAGCTATTACAGTGTCATTGACTGTGTTCCCTGTGCTGCACTTTACGTCCTCATGACTGTTTTTTAACTGCCAATCTGTGCTGCTTATCCCTTCACCTTTTTCACCCAAACTCTCAATCTCCTCCTATCTGGCAACCATCAGTTTAATCTGTGCATCTATTATGTTTTGTTTGCTCATTTATTTTGCTTTTTTAAATTCCACAAATAAGTGAAATTATATGGTTTTTGTCTTTCTCTATTTTACTTAGCATAATACCCTCTAGACCCATCACTATTGTCCGATATGGTAAGATTTCATTCTTTTTTAATATTCCGTTTTGTATATGTACTACATCTTCTTTATCCAATCGTCAATCTATGGACACTTAGGGTGATTCCATATCTTGGCTATTGTAAATAATGCTGCATTGAATATAGGAAGGCATATATTTTTTCAAATTAGCATTTTTGGATTTCTTCAGATAAATAACCGAGAGTGGAATTTCTGGGTCATAAGGTAGTCCTATTTTTTATTTTTTGAGGACCTCCATACTGTTTTCCATAATGGCCACACCAATTTGCAGTCCCAACAGTGCAAACGAGTTTTCTTTTCTCTACATCTTTGCTAACACTTGTTTGTTGATTTACTAATGATAGTCATTCTGACAAGTGTGAGGTGATACAGTGGTTTTAATTTGCATTTCTCTGATGATTAGTGACTTTAAGCATCTTTTCAATATGTTTATTGGCAAGCTGTATGTTTTCTTGGGAGAAATGTCTGTTTAGGTCCTCTGCCCATGTTTTAATTAGATTGTTGTTTTTTATTTTTTTATTTTGGTGTTAAATTGTATGAGTTCCTTATATTTTGAATATTAATCCCTTATTGGATGTGTCATTGGTGAATATCTTCTCCCATTCAATAAGTTGTTTTTTCCACTTTGTTGATGGCTTCTTTTGCTGTGCAAAAACTTTTTGGTTTGAAATAGTCCCATTTGTTTTTTAATTTTGCTTCCCTTGCCTCAGGAGATATACCCCCCAAAAATATTATTAAGAGCAATGTCAAAGGGTTTACTGCCCATATTTTCTTCTAGGAGGTTTATGGTTTCAGGTCTTACATTTAGGTCTTTAATCCATTTTGAGTTTATGGTTTTTTATAGTATAAGAAAGTGGTCTAGTTTCATTTTTTGCATGTATCTGTCCAGTTTTCCCAACAACATTTATTGAAGAGGCTGTCTTTACCCCACTGTATATTCTTGCCTCCTTTGTCACAGATTAAATGATCTTATTGTCATAGGTTCATTTCTGGGCTCTCTATTCTGTTCCATTGATCTCTGTCAATCATCAATTGCTTTTTTTATCAAATGCTTTTTCTGCATTGACTGGTATGCTAGTACCATGCATTTTTTAATTTCTCTAGCCTTGTAGTATTGTTTAATATTAGGTAGCATGATACCTCCAACTTTATTCTTCTTTCTCAAGATTGATTTGGCTACTTAGGGTTTTTTGTGGTTCCATATAAATTTTAGGATTATTTGTTCTAGTTCTGTGAAAAATGCCATTGGTATTTTGAGAGGGGTTGCATTGAATCTATAGATTGCCTTGGGTAGTATGGACATCTTAATAATGATATTCTTTCTTTCTATGAACACAGTGTATGATCTATTTATGTATATATTCTTTAATCCCTTTCTTCAATGTCATAGTTTCCAAGTAGAAGTCATTTACCTTCTTGGTTAAATTTACCCCTAGGTATTTTTTGATGTAATTCTATATGAGATTGTTTTCTTAATTTTTATTTCTGATAGTTTATATTGTATGAAAGTGCAACAAATTTATGAATAATAATTTCATATCCTGCTGCTTTACTGAATTTATGTTTCAGTTCTAATAGTTTTTTCATGGAATCTTTAGAATTCTCTCTATAGAGTATTATGTCATCTGCAAATAGTGAGTTTTACTTCTCCTTTCCAATTTGGATGCCTTTTATTTCCTTTTCTTATCTGATTGCTGTGGCTATGACCTCTAATACTATGTTGAATAGAAGTGGTGAAAGCAGACATCCTTGTCTTGTCCCTGGTCTTAATGAAAACACTTTTAGCTTTTCATCATTGAATATGATGTTAGCTATGGGTTTGTTATATATAGTGTTTATTATGTTGAGGTATATTCCCTGTATTTCCACTTTGCTGAGATTTTTTTATTGTAAATGGATGCCGGATTTATCAAATGCTTCTTCTGCATCTATTGATATGATTATATGATTATTATACTTCATTTTGTTTATGTGGTATATCACATTAATTGATTTGCAGATATTGGACCAAACTTGAAATCCATGAATAAATTCCACTTGATTATGGTCTATTATCCTTTTTAATACATTGCTGAATTTGGTTTGCTTATATTTTGTTGAGAATTTTTGCATCTGTGTTTATCAGGGAAATTGGTCTATAATTTTTTTTTAAATATCCTTGTCTAGTTTTGGAATCAGAGTAATACTGACCTCATAAAATGCGCTCTGAAGACTTCTCTCCTCTTGAAGTTTTTGGAATAGTTGAGAAAGATAAGTGTTAATTCTTCTTTGAATGTTTGGTAAAATTCTGCAACCTTTTGCTTGTGGAGAATTTTTTCATTACTGATTCTATTTAGTAGTTATTGGTTGTTCAAATGTTATGTTTCCTCTTGTCTCAATCTTAGAAGATTGTATGTTTCTAGCAATTGTTTGTTCTAGGTTGTCCAACTTCTTGGCATATAATTTTTTGTAGTATTTTCTTATAAATTTTGCCTTTCTGTTGTGTCAGTTGTCACTTCTGTTCTGTCATTTCTGATTTTACTTATTGGGGCTCTCTCCCTTTATCCTTGATGAGTCTGGTTAAAGGCGATCAACCTTTTTGTCTTTTCAAAGAACCAACTCTTAGTTTCATCAATCTTTTGTATTCTTTTAGACTCTATTTCATTTATTTCTGTTCTGATCTTTATTATTTCCTTCCTTCTACTCACTTTGGGCTTTGTTTGTTCTTCTTTTTCTAGTTCCTTTGCAGATTTGAGTTTTCTTCTCTTGAGGTAAGCCTGGATTTTTATGAATTTCCCTTTTAGAACTGCTTTGACTGTATCCCATAATTTTGGGGTCATTGTATTTTCATTGTGTTCTCAAGGTATCTTTTGATTTCTTCCTTGATCTCATTGTTAACCTATTAATTGTTTAGTAGCATGTTATTTAGCCTTCATGTGTTTGTGTGTATTTCACTTTTCTTCTGGCAGTTCATTTCTAGTGTCATACCACTGTGCTGGGAGAAGATCCTTGGTATGACTTAAATATTCTTAAATTTATTGAGACTGGTTTTGTGGCCTAACATTTGCTCTGTCCTGGAAAATGTTCCATCAGGGCTTGAGAAGAATATGTTTTCTGCTGCTTTGGAATTAAATGTTAAAAATGCCAGTCTGATCCATCTGATTGTTAAATCCATCTGATCTACTATGGCATTTAAGGCTGTGATTTCCTTGTTCTGTCTGGATGCTCTACCCATTGATGTCAATGGGTGTTAAAGTTCCTGTAATTACTGTATTACTCTCAATCTCTCTGTTTATGTACGTCAATATTTGCTTTATATATTTCGGTGTCCTTATGTTGGGTGCATAAATGTTTCCAAGGGTTATATTCTCTTGTTGGATTTGTCCTTCAGGTCTCTGTGTGTGTGTTTTGGTCTGAAGTGGTTCTCTGGTAAAGAGCATATGTGTGGATCTTGTTTTTTTCTTCATTCAGCCACTTGTCTTTTGATTGGAGCATTCAATCCATTTACATTTAAAGCGATTATTTAAGGTGTGTAGTTATAGCCAGTTCATCATTCATATTTATGTTCTTAAATAGAATAAAATAT
>VMDR010028158.1:0-13271 GCA_007922815.1 Macrotus californicus
GGAGAAATCTCCATTTCCCTTTCTAAAAGCCCATTGTTTGGGACTAACTGCGTAAATTAGTAATGTTCTAAGAGAGACTCACATGATTTATGCAAATATACATCCCTTACCTGTCCCTGCCCTCCTGTGAGCCATCCTGACTCACTGATGACATGCTGGATTCATCCCTCTGACTTCGCCGTTGCTTAAGTGAACTGAAACACGTCACCCTATACTTTTGCCCTAAATCTATTAATTTTTTCCCCCTCTTTGACTCACGGATTTCTAAGTGGCTGCTAGAGTAATGCTGGGTTTTCTGTCTTTTTGTTGGGAAAAAGTCACAATTCTGAATTCTATTTTCAGATAATCAATCTTAGGCTCGGGGTTTTTTTTGCTTCAGAGTCTAGAAGATTATACTGTACTTATTCCCAATTAGGATTCTTGGTTTAGCTAATGAAACAGTATCTACTAGCATTTGAACCTTTTTTTTTTTTCTTTCTAATTTCTATAATTAAGGTGATTATTAGAACATAGTGTCTGGGAAGAGGAGTTAATTAGGAGAAAGTGTAGGCTTAGGACAACTGTAATTCCAAACTCGTTCCTAAATGTCAGGATTGGCCATCAGTAAAAATAGTATGATGTTGGTAACTTCCCTGTCCCCTCAGGAAGCAGCTTCTCCCTGATGTTCCCTGGCCTGTCAGGTCCTCTGAGCTTTGAGGCATAGGTGGTAGGGCTGGGACTTGAACCCAGATCTTGAAATCTCATACCACATGTTCTGAGAGTATCGTAGAATGAACTCATTGAAGAAATATTTATCAAGTGCCTCTTTGCCTCCATGGAGCATACCTTCTAGTGGCTGCGATTACTCTGATGAATTCTCAATTATTTTTTAAGAAAGATTCTTATTTTTATATCTTATGTGTATCTTTATGTATAGCACATAAAACAGGGCATACTGCATACTGACTTAGGAATGAGTAAAAATACCACTGGTAAGTAAGTTCAGTGCCATTGTGTAAATAAGGATTCAGACATGTAAACTGGTCAGCTAAATACCTGAAGAAACAAGGGTGATGTATAGAAATCAGAACACAGAGAGTCAATGAGAGTGTTTTTCACAGTTACAAATTTTTAGGTCAGAATTTTATCGCTGAAAGAGACCCTGGGATTCTTCCAGAACAGTTTTCTGTGGAGCAGGATAAGGTAGGAGGAGGGTCTGACTTGCCGCATAGGGGAGCTTTGTACAGTCTCAGGTCAGGCTTTTGCAGTGTGCACTTCCCTCCTCTGGGTGTCACGCCCTTTCCCATCTGTTTCCCTTAGAAGCACTTCCACCACCCTCAGTCCTGACCCCACCAGTCCAATTCCCAGTTCTCAAACTGAAAACTTGGAGAAGTTTAGAACAACTCACCATCAAACCAGTTCTCTCCTGACACCCTGAAGGAAATCACAGATGTGGGCTGACATAGCTCTGCTCATTCCGTTCCTGAATCATTCCAGAAACTGCAGAGAGGAGGCCAGATGAAGGAGCCTGTCACTCACTCCTTGTGGGCTGCTTCAGGCCTTGGGGCTTCTGCACAGAATTCTGAGAGCTGTGCTGGGAAGCGGTGACAGGAGGAGAATGAGGGCTTTGTGGTCGCTTCCCAGTTTTGGTGGTATCCCTAGGTGGCCCTGGAAAAGTACTTGACTATTTAGTGCCTCGGTTTTCTCATCTACCAATTAAGTGACTATTACCTTATACCTCGGAATTGTTTTTTAATATTTATGAACAAATAGTTGGCACCTGTAGTCTTAGATTTCTCTCATTATTCTAATAGTGGGAAATCTGTAGGCTTATGAAGCTGAGAGCATGCCTGGCTTTAATTGCCTTACCAGCTCTTTGATTCAGAATCCACCTACCTGCCCATGGCGATTACAGAAGTTACCCAGTTTAATAGGATGAATCTTCCAATGACTAAGAAGTTTGAAAACAGGGAGAACAGATTTGTAAATAGACAATCTTTTAGAGCAGTTTTAGGTGCACAGCAAAGTCGAGCAGAAGTACCAAGATTTCCCATGTACCTGCCTGCCCCACTGCCAGCATCCTGCAACAGAGTGGTGCACCTACTGCAGTCACTGGACCTACGTCGACACGCCATTATCCCCCACGGTCTATAGTTCACATTGAAGTTCGCTCACGGCGTACAGTCTGGGTTTTGACAAATGTATAAGGACATACATTTACCATATGTAATGGTTTAACTGTCCTAAAAATCCTCAGTGCTCTGCTTGTTCACTCCCCACCCCCTAACTGCTGATAACCACTGATCTTTCTGTTGTCTCCACAGTCTTGCCTCTTCCAGAACATTCTATAGTTGGAATCATATACTGTGTAGCCTTTTCAGACTGACTTCTTTTACCTAGTCATATGTATTTAAGGTTCCTCCATGTCTTTTGTGATTTGATAACCCATTTCTTTTTAGTGCTGAATAGTACTTCATCGTGTAGATGTACTGCAATTTACTTACATGTTCACCTACTGAAGGACCTCCTGGTTGCTTCCAAGTTTTGGCAGTTATGAATAAAGCTGCTACAATATCTGTGTGTAGGCTTTATGGCTGTAAGTTTTCAACTCATTTGGGCAAATACAAGGAACAGGGTTGCTGGAGCATATGACAAGAATATGTTTACTTTTGTAAGAAATTGCCAAACTATCTTGCAAGTGGCTGGGCCATTTTGCATTCCCACCAGCAATGTTTGCGAGTTCTTGTTGCTCCACATTCTTGCCAGCATTTGGTGTCGTTTTAGATTTTAGTTGTTCTAGTAGGTATGTAGTGGCATCTCATTGTTGTTTTACTTTGCAGTTCCTTGATGGTATAGGATGTGATATGCTGTATGTCTGTGTATCTTTGGTGAGGTGTCTGTTCAGGTCTTTTGCCTGTTTTTTAATTGGGTTGTTTGTTTTCTTATTGTTGACTTTTAAGGGTTCTTTGTGTATTTTGGATAACTGTCCTTTATCAGATGTATCTTTTGCAAATATTTTCTCCTAATGTGTGGCTCATCTTCTCTTTTTCTTGACATTGTCTTTTACAGAGCAGAAGTTTTTAATTTTAATGAAATCTAGCTTATCAGTTATTTCTATCATGGGTTTCTTTTCTTGGGTATTTAGCTGAAAAAAGTCATCACCATACCCAAGGTCATCTAAATTTTTCTCCTATATTATGTTGTAGGAATTTTTTAGTTTTGCATTTTACATTTAGTCTATGATCTATTTTGAATTAATTTTTGTGATAATGTAAGGTCTGTGTCTAGATTTTTTCTTTTTTCCTTTTTTCCCTTCCTTCCTCTCTCCCTCCTTCCCTTTCCTTCCTCCCTTCCTTTTTCTTTCCTTTCACACATCAATGTCCAATTTTTCCATCCTATTTATTGAAAAGTCTCTTTTCTTCATGGTGTTGCCTGGGTCTATTTCTGGGCTTTCTGTTTGGTCCCATCGTTCTATTTGTTGTTTTTTGTTGTTTTATTTTGTTTTTAAGAAATTGTTGTATATAATAGAAGTGAAAAAGAGTCCACGTACTGTAGATATAAGTAGATACTCCCATTTCAGATGCTTAAAAACACAAAGCCCATGCTACAGCGGAGGTACTGAGTGAAGTCTAGCACGATGACAACACTAGCAAAGTTATTCTAAAATGTGTTTTCCAGTTCCACGTAGATTCCTGATAAAATTGACCTTTTCCTTAGATAACATATACCTTTACTGTAGACATACATACTGTCTTCCTTAAGAGACAGTCACACAGGAATGGTCAGTTGTTTTACACACAGAGATAAGCTGCCATATGTTATAGAACTAGAAATTCTACCTTATGCCAATTTTGCATTAGTTTCTAATTGTTTAAACAAAGAACTCTGAGAGGAGTGTATGGTGACATTGTACATGTACAAACCTGTCATGTGCCTCAGGTTTTCATTTAGTTTGGAGGACAGTTGTGGGGAAAGTGAACAGTAACCATTCTGCAGACCTGTTGTACAAGATTTGCTCCCTGCCCCTTTTACTCAGGATGTGTTTGTTGCCTTGGGTTCAAGTCATGTTAACATCTGCTACGTTAATTTGGGTTTGCCATTTTTCTTCATCTTCTAGTTGAAATCAGGTGACTTTGCTGTCCTGAAGCAATTGCTGCCTCTCTTGGAGAAGGTCTCCAACACATACCCGGACCCGGTCATCCAAGAACTCGCTGCAGATCTCCGCATCACCATCTCTACCCATGGGGCCTTTTCCACTGAGGCTGTCAGTGTGGCTGCCCAGAGTGCCCTGAGCAAAAAGGACCCAGAAGGGAAAGTAGAAGAGCAGCAACAAAATAGTCGTGAGAGGTACTCTGGTGTGTCCCATGGCCATGTCAACCAACAGCAAAGCCCTGAGAAACCCAACCAGACCGGCCTGGACTCTAGTGCTCCACTCAGTCCTCAGGAGGCCAGTGAGCCCAGCACTACTACAAGCCAGAAATCTAGAAGCATAACCACAGAACAGCTCCAGGAAGTTCTTTTATCCGCTTATGATCCTCAAATTCCAACACGGGCTGCTGCCCTGCGAACTCTTTCTCGCTGGATAGAGCAGAGAGAAGCAGGAGCCCTTGAGGAGCAAGAGAAGCTTCTCAAGGTGAGTAGAACATGCTACAAACACACACACGCTACAAACACACACGCACGGGGTGAGACAGCCTTCCAGGAGCCTGACTGTATCAAGCCCTGTCCTGGGTACTTTCAGGGAACATGTAATTGTTCCAAGGAGGCGAGACATAGGCCTAGGAAAGACCTAGGTAACACACAAGACTAAATTGAACATGAAGAGATCACCAGACTTTATAGGCAAGAAATGCTGTGGACAGTCAGGAAAGGAGAGAGCTGAGCTCTGGAGGAAGTAGTTCTTGATATGGCCTTAACACACGAGTGAAGTTTGAGCACGTGAAACCAGAGGGGAAGGAACAGCACGACCAAATTCCCAGAGATGGGAAAGTATTTTTCTGGTAAATAGATTCACTGCCACCACTGTGACCCAGCCAGATAAGCCACCTGTTTTCTCTGGGCCCCTTTTAGAGGGGCATTCGGCAGAACTGGGTCTCCTTCCTCTTCTCCCACCATCACACTGAAAAAGATGTTTTTTTACATCATAATTTATGTGGGAGAACAGATATGCTTAGCTGGGGACCTTTTCCCTTTTGTGGAAATTATCCTGACCTCAGTATGGGTTAAGAGCAAATGGTCTAGAGACTACTGACCGAATTCCAGATCGACTTTTTGTGCAAGTCACTTAAACTCTGAGTCTCGATTTCTACATTTGTGAAGTGTAGAAACTTTATGTTGAAAGATTTAAAATAAAACCATCCATGTAAGCTCTAATTATACTGATAAGCACATACTGAGCACCAAATAAAGGTTGACTACTGTTGTTATTATGTCTTGCATCTAGTTTAGCCGTTGGACTAAGAAGTATAAGTCTGATTGGAAACATTTATTTCTTAGTCACTAAAGTATTAGAATCAACAATATAATACTAACTGCTATTTATTGAGCCAGGCCCTATACCTTTCAGACATTGTCTGTAGGCTGCAGTATTTCCCCCAACCCCGGCCCCCCATTTTGTAGAAGAGAAAAGCGAGGTATGGAAATGAGTCAAGGACTTGTTGTCATTAAAATGTTGCTGAAAACCTCAAATTATATATCTTTTTTTTAGGAGTCATTAAAAATACCCCTTCACACTCCTGTTTAGATGGTGAATGGAATGAACATCTTTGGAATTTTAAACTTACTTAATCTCCATCTGCTGTACGTAATAGGTCATCAAAATCCCGTCAATTGTTTTTTTCCTCTTCCAAGAAACGTTTCGAATCTATCTCCTCCTCTTCATTCCCACACTGCTGCCCTGGATTAAGCTTCCTTTAGTTTATACATGATCCCCACCTTTTCCAACCTGGCCTTCTTCCCAGTAACAAGTCATAGGCCCCCTGACATACTGTACGTGCGGAGACCAACAGCCTCTGGTGGATGTCGGGAATCGCTGTGCCAGCAGAGAACACGTCACTACATATGGAACAGCCACTCCGCTTCCCCTAGACACCAAGCAGGAGGGACAGGCACATGGCCACTGTCTTTCTCTCACCTCATGTTAGGTCCTAAACCTAACATGTCACTGTCATATCTTCTAGATAAGCAGGATCCACCATGGGGGGACACGCCCTGGTGTGTTCCTACATTGGGAGCTGTGCTGAGAGCAATTTGTTACTAATGTCAGCTGAAGTGCTCAAACTTCAGAAAGATTTTAAAAAATGAATTAGAACAGATTTAAAGGTATCCAGTAATAATGTTTCTGTCTCTCACTGGTATTTCCATTTGCTTTCTGAGTGCAAGAGAGAAGGATCAAATTACAGCAAATGTGCCACCAATTGGACATAACCGCAAGCCTGGCCTTCTTTGTGGCATGGCTTGTAGCCTGTCACATCATAGGTGAGAGTGTTGTCCGCCCTGGGCGGTCATGGACTTTCCCTCTGGACTTCGGTTTCCATGCCTGCTCCTGGTGTGTACTGACCACTTCTTTTAACACTACCTTTTTTACTATTATAAAAATGGGACTTCAAACTTAGATGCTGTTTTCTCCATAAGACTTTAAAGTCAGACCAGTGTCTAGCTAGCTAAGATAAGTAGAAAAGCATTTATTCTTTTGAGGCTGCTCGAAGGGCTTCAATCTTGCTTGCTCTTGTGAGTCACATCACTGCTGTATTTTGTGGTTCCAGATATTCTTGGAGAACTTGGAGCATGAAGACACCTTTGTATATCTGTCTGCCATCCAGGGTAAGTGAGTCCTGGTTTCAGGACTTCGAGTCTGTGTCTGTCGTGTATGTTGGCACAGGTCTCTAAAGTCACAGGGCCACAGCCTGCTGATCATTCTGTGCATCTTCCTGTATCCTACCGATGACTTGATTTCAAATTCCTGGGGGTTCCCAAAGGGTCCTTATAGAGTTTCAGTGTCTCACAATGATGAGGAGGTCTCTATTTACGTTTACTTGTTCTGTGGACTATATCCCACTTCCTGTAATTCAAGGAGATAAAGAAAGGCTCACACATGAGCTCTTATTACATTAACCTTTTATGTATTTGACTACTGTCAATATGTACCTTTGCTCTCTCTTTAAACTCAGATAATCTCAGGGTATTTAATGTTTCTTCTTCTAAACATTTTTTGCAATACTTTTATTTCTCTTTTGTGATTCTTTGTTGTTCTCCACATCTCTTAATTTTTGGATCCCAGATCTAGAGAGGGACCTCATGAAATGGGGGGGTAGAGAATTAGTCACCCAAAAAGGCAAAAGGCAGACGTGATGAGACAGTCAGAATGAACTCACATGTCTCTTGGCTCCGTCCGTGGAACACAGTCATCAGGAGCTAGGGCTCTGGAGATGAAGCCCCTGGATGCGATTCCCATTCCCTGCTTCTCAGCTAGAAGAACTCTGGCAAATTACTTAATCCCTCTGGGCCTCAATTTCTTATCCGTAAAAAGGAGCTAAATAGGAATGCAAAACTATACGCTACTTTGGAAAACAGTCCCATTGTTCCTTGAAAAGATACATGTAGAGTTACCACTTGAGCAGCACACTCCTAGTAATACGCTAGAGAGCAATGAAAACGTCCATCCGCACACAGACTTGTGCGTGAGTGCTCATAAGAGCCCAAGGCGGGAACCGGACAAGTGTCCATCGGCTGCTGAACGGAGAAACAGAAGATGGTATGTACATGCGATGGAATGTTATTTGGCCATTAAAAAATTAATTAACGAAACTTGCTACAGCATGGATGAACCTTGAAAACATTGTTAAGTGAAAGAAGCCAGTCACAAAAAAACATGTATTTTATGGTTCCTTTATATGAAATATCTAGAATAGGCAAGTTTATAGAAACAGAAAGTAGATTAGTGGTTGCCTAGGGCTGCGGGGAGGGGAGAAAGGGTTGGCATGGGTTGCACAACTCTGTGAATACACCAGGAGCCATTGAACCGTATGCTTTAAATCGGTGAATTGTGTGGAACTGTGGCCCCCTCTTATCTGCAGGTGATATGTTCCAAGACTCCCAGTGGATGTCTGAACTATAATCAACTTCCTCAACTCTGCCAGAAACGTGGCAGCATCTTCAGGGGCAGACACGGCCTTTTCAGTAATTTCTGTATTATTTAGTCCAAACCTGTTCCCGAGTCTGTGTAACCATTTCTCACTCGTAAATCGCTTGGTGTCCCTCATTTTGGAAGGTCACTCGCTCAGGTCTTTCTGTAGGCTCAGTGCTTTCTGGCACGCCTGTTGCTGTCAGTCAGAACACGTTTTCTCCTCATTCCTTCCACCCACAGATTCAGCACCCTTCCGTCCTGGCTAAGCACTTACTAGGTTCCATGCAGGTAACTTCCGCAGTCTGCGGTGCAGCAGCAGCTCTAGCACAACTTCCTGTTTCCTTCTTCACAATTTCATGGACAGAGGATTTGTTTCCACCTCAGCATGTGATTTTTTCCTTATTAATTTGAGAACCTTGGTCTTGTCACTTACAGGAAGTACTTTACCTCTCCCTTTGGCACATCCAGATGCCAGCATCACTACTCTTGGGCTTTGGGGCCACTATTAAGTGAAATAAGGGTCACTTGAACACAAGCACTGTGGTACCGTGACCACCGATCTGATAGACCTGACAACTGAGGTGGCTATGGAGTGACCAATGGACAGGTAGTGTCTACTGTGTGGGTGCACTGGACAAGGGGTGATTCATGTCCGAGGTGGGATGGAGCAGTGTGGTGTGAGATTTCGTCATGCTACTCAGAGCAGCGAGCAATTTAAAACTTAAGATTTGTTTATTTCTGGAATCTTTCCTTTAATATTTTTGGACCATGCCTGATCGCAGTAATGGAAACCAGGGAAAGTAAACCTGCTGGTAATGGGGGACCACTGTACTTCCGCTGTTGGAATGCTAGGTACTGACATGGTGATTGATCTCTGTGACCTCTCGGATCCAAAGCTTGAGTAGGCTGATCCTATCAGCAAGTTACTGCTACATGGCAATCTACCCCAACACTCAGTAGTTTAAAACACTAATCATTTTTCATCATTCACACATCTGTAGGCCCATGTGGCTCAGCTGACCTAGGGTGGGCTTGGTCCAGCAGCTCTACTTCTCCCTGGAGGCCTTTCAGCCAGCTTTGGTGGCCCCGCTAAACATATTCCAGTCATCCCTGGACCAATGACCTGCCAGGACATGCTCCCTTGGTGATGGCAGCAGTGTAAGAGAGCAAGAATAAACTCCAGAGGCCTCTTCAGGCCTAAGTTTGGAGCTGTAATCCTATCACTTCTGCCTCGTTCTCTTGACTAAAGCAAGTCATGTGGTGGAGAAATATACTCTGTCCCTTTAGTGGGATAAACTGCCAAATCGCAGAGCAAAGGGCATGGATGCAAGGAGGCGTGAAGAACTCAAGCCAGGAATGCAATCCTTCACACCGACTGTCTGCAGAAGACAAGGTGCCCTGTGAGCACAGGCACACACAGGTCCTTACTGGCTACTTAGCTCTTGGTAGAATTTGGGTCTGATTGACTCTGTGCAGATCTAGTAGTTGAAGCTTAGGAAAGAGTGCGGAGGGAAAAACATACAATGAAGAAGGCCTGAGCCTTGGGATTTATTCTTTATTCAGCAAACATCTACTGTGCACCTACTATGTACGAAACGTTTAACAGTGAGCTGTTGTGACTAGGTTAAAAAGCAAAAAGAAAAGTCTTCAAAAGAGACAAAATGACCACCCAAAGAGGTTAAAGGACAATGAGGTAAGGAAAGAAGCAGGAAGAGTCAAGGTTTCAAGAGAGAAAGTAATTCCCTACAGCCGAGAGGCCGAGGGGTCTAGGAATTGAGACCAGTCTGGGGCCTGGTAGGGCCCAGGAAGCCACATCACAATGATGGTATTTACGGGAATTAAATGAATCAATGAATTGCCTGTAATTGAAATGTCTATAATTAATAAGTCTCAGAAAACAAGTCACCCTGTACTTTTCCTGAGAAACTGTGATAATGTGACGGAGATGTTTCTCATTGATTTTTCTTTAGGGCTGGGGGTTTGGAAGCCTCAGTGTGTCACTCCAATGTGGCAACATTGCTGTTTGGAACAAGCTTCTTAGCTGATTAACCCATTGAGCTCATTAGCCCCTAGGGTCTGCTATAAAAATCACAACTGTTGGTTTTGTGTTTGTATTTAGTAATTTTAATTGGTGTGCTAATCAGTTAGTAGCTAATTTGGTGATGAAGAACACGGGAGGTAGAGGTGTAATTTCTGTTCTCAGCTCCCCTCGATGGGCAAGTTTGAATTAATTGATGTTTTTGGTGTTTGTAACATACACTTAAAGACCAAGGCCTTAGGTGAATTTCCCATTAAGAAAAGAAAGGACCGAATTTTCCCACCTGCACTGCCAATGTTCTTTGCCCAGGCCCAAAGTGCTCCAGGGGCTAAGCCATTCTGGACTCCCCGTCAGACGAAGCCGGCCCACGTGTACCTGTCCCGCAGCACTGGGAGCACTCAGCCATGACTTCAGCAGCATTAGTTTGTGGGACTGCGTGTGTAATGTTCTCCTTTTCTAGGCTGCCTAAATGGCTCCCTGTAAAAGTTACAATATACCTTTTACTTAATTTATTGATATTTTGGATTTCTTTTATAATTTCTTAACCAACTTTGCAGTCTTAGCATAGAGCAGAGGGGAATTAAAAAAGCTCATTCATTCAACAGATAGATATTTATTCGTGCCTGACGTAGGAATTTCTTACGTGTGTACTACCTGTCCCTCACAACAACCTGAGAACTAAGTTCCCTGTGAGTTAAATTTTAATTTTGTCGAAGATTGCCTACGTCTCCTTTTAGCCCTAGGAAAAAAGTGGTGGTTGACTTAGTTATCATAGCAGCTGCCCCCGCGTGCTCAGGAGCAGCCTCCGCAGGCAGAGAATTATGTACTGTGCTGCTGAGTTCCAGTTACGGTCCGGAGTTTATAAATGGACGACTTACTCTTAGACCATCGCCATTACGTGCCTCCCCTTTTTAAGATTCCTGATATATTCTTTTTTCATTGTTTAAAACAATGTGAAGTGACAAGGAAAGTGTTATATAAGGTAAGAAGCGGAAGTTCTTCTCTTTTCCGAAATTGGAGTTAAAAACACGACCTTGAGAGTCCCATAATTTATATTCAGTGACTTGGGCATTTGCAGACTTCAGTTCCGAAATCGGCGTTTAGTGAAGATTGTGATGGACGCGTAGCGATGACCCTCAAACACGGCGTTATAGCAGGTCACACACCACACTGTGGGCTTGCTCGTGTGTCTTCTCAGTCACTCCAGTTATTGAAGGACACACTGCAAGCAACACCAGAGGCAGATGTATTTCAGGGATCCAAGTGCTCCCTATCGGTGTCGGAAGGATCTTTGGATAAAACTACCAGGCTCATTGAAAAAGGTCGGGGGGAAACCCCAAAATGAAACAAAACAAAACGAAAAAACCTATGTTCTGAGCCAAGCTTGAGAGGGAGAAGTAAATCAGCGAGTGTAGCGAGGAGAATCTGGACATCTAGACATGCCCGAGCAGATCACACTAACTCTTCTTTCAGTTTCCATTTCTGACAAAAGAGCCAAGGAAAGAGAAGGCAAAGGGCCCGCGAGGGGGGCAGGTAGGCTCACGGCGAAATTGTTTTTACAGCGTTTCAACCGAGCAGCGTTACAAATCTTAACTTGTCGGAGACCGAACTGCCTATCTCATTCTCAGAGTTCCACCTCAAATGAAGTACGTTGGGAAACCATTAACTGAAAATAATTCTACCCCTTCAAGGACCATCTAATTGGACCTGGCATTGAAATTTGGAACGCAGCCCTGTGAAGTTTATCATCTCCACTTATGTCCTGGAAATGGGAAGATTTCTTTTATGTCCTGACCTGGTTTCTGTGCCACCTAATTAACAAGTGAGCATTCAGCGAACGTCTCTCGTACATTCTATCTCAGTCAGTTCTCGAAGTGGTTCTGGGAAGCAGGTGCCATCACCATTTTTAAAACTTCTTATTCAAGGTACAGTTTACATACCTGAAACTCATCCATTTAAAATGTGCAGTTCAATGACTCTTAGTATATTTAGAGAGTAGCCCAGCTCTCACCACTGTCCGATTTTAGAACTTTTTCATAATTTCAAAAAAGAAGTGTGGGATCTATTATCAGTCACTTTACATTTCCGACTGACTCCCCCCCGCCCCCCATCCCTGGCAATCACTAATCTACTCTTTGTTTCTATGGGAGTGCTTGTTCTGGGCGCTCCTGTAAATAGAGTCATACAACGTGTGATCTTTTGTGTCTGGCTCCTTTTACCTGAGTGTTTTTGAGGTTCATTCGTGTTGTAGCATGGGTTGGTACTTCATTACTTCTTAAAGCTGAACAACATTTCATTGTATTGATTAACTAAAGATCTTGTTTATCTGCTCATCAGTTGATGTTCCGGGTTATTTTCACTTCTGACTGTAATGAATAGCACTGCTATGAATACTTATGTACAAGTTGCTATGTGGACATATGTTTTCATTTCTCCTGGGTATGCACCCACAAGTGGAATTGCTGGGTCACATGGTAACTGTATACTTGATTTTTGAGGAACTGCCAAACTGGTTTTCAAAGTTGCTGCTCTGTTTTACTTTTCTATCAGCAGTGTTTGAGGGTTCCAGTCTCTCCACATCCTTGCCAATGCTTGTGGTTGTCGGTTTTTGACTCCCATCATCGTGGGTGGGGAGTGGTTTCTCGCTGTGACTTTGATTTGCATTTCTCTAGTGACTGATGATACTGAGCATCTTTTTATGAGCTTATTGTCCATTTGTATTTCGCCTTTGGAGAAATGTCTTTTTAGATTCTTTGCCCATTTTTAAAATTGGGTTATTTGTGTTTTTGTTATTGAGTTGTAAGAATCTTTTATATATTCTGGAAACTGGTTTTTTAATCAAGTATATGAGTTGCAGATATTTTCTGCCATTCTGTGGGCTGTCTCTTCTCTTGCTAATGGTGTCATTTAAAGCACAAAACTTCGCTTTTGATGAAGTCTACCTTATCAATATTCTCATTTATTTCTTGCACTTTTGGTGTCATTTCTAAGAAATCAGTGTCTAACCAAAGATATTAAAGATTTACTTCTGTGTAGTCTTCTAACAGTTGTATAGTTTTAGCTCTTAACATTTAGGTCTGTGATCCATTTTGAGCTAATTTTTGGGTATGATGTAAGATATCCCCATTT